>CH000526.1:340075-354876 GCA_000149265.1 Ciona savignyi | reverse complement strand
AAACAATGCAAACCGCGCTTCCAACAATGGAATAGCGATTAAACGCCAATAAACATTAGCTAGACAGATATTAAACATGGAAACGGTTTCCCAGATTTACCAATCATGTTTAACATCTTTGTAGGTACAGAAACAGTCGCCATACAACCCAAAACAATAATAAATCAAAGATAGCGCATATATTTTGTTGTAGAAACATTTTTTAACCAAATAACGTTTTTCTCTTCAATTTAACAAAGGCGCTAAAGATGCGGCACCTCTAAATACTACATGACCGCTTGGACCGCTTGGATCGCCTACTATACTTCGTAATTACAAAAGCCATGATATTAATGTTAGGGTTGGCTTAAAGTTAGTTCTGGGGTTGAGATTAGTGTTTGAAACAGGGTTAAAATCACTTTCTATAGCAATCTAAGTGATCCAAGCGATCCAAGAGCTCCAAGCGGTCCTGTAGTATTTAGAGGCCTCCCTAAAGATGAACCCGCTTTAAAAAGGATAAATACCTACTACACATACACAATCGCGTTACCGTTACCGTTAAAAAAACGAGTAGGAGAGCTGCTACAGTCAATACGCAAGATTAAAAAGACCTGCAGCAGATTCAGCTGAGAAACAATTACCTTTCACCTAATAATGAGTGTAACGGAAGCATGAAAGATGTGGTAGCCCAATGGAGATTTTCTCACACATTTAGGCTGCACCTGCCTATTTGAAAATAAAAATCATCAGGTGGGCCGGCTTACCGTGAACTCAATAACCGCGCACAGTACACCTCCCCGGTTGATTAACTTCGCTCTGACGTAGCCGTGGAATCTGAAGAGACAAAACGAATTTACAGATGTTAATAGGTTGACCAATTTAAGAGGCCGACGAAGAATAATATTACAGCTAGAATAGTATTACAGCCTTTTTCGCTTATTTCGTTTCCTGGCGCCTTTGATTATAGTGCACGAACCGGGATGGTTTTCTATTTGAATAAGCTCTGAAAATGCTTATTTTAATGGGGAAATATATAAAATTAACCTAAGGAGCCTTCCCCTGCAGCTAATACTTGTTATTTTTTAATAAGTCACAATGATAATACTATAAATTAAAGAAAAACAGGAAGCCAAGGCATACTGGAACGTATTCTAAAATTAAATGTTAGGCCGTAGCGTAAAGGTTAGTGTTTAGGCTGGTGGTAAGCGTTAGGTAGGTTTGAGATGGTTGAGATAAGTGTTGTAGCCTCGGTTATATTTAGTTTTCCTACTCGTACTGTAAAATTTTAAATCAGCTCTCTTTCCCAAAAAGCGTGTCCCCAAATTATATTAGAATAAAGCAAAGACGATTACAGAGGAATAGAAAAACTGCTCTGCAAACTTATTCTGCCCACGGTATAAGTTTCCCTACTTTCCCTGTGACATTAACAAATCTCCACTCTTTCTCAGTAGTGTCCCTAAATTTTATTTAAATACAGCAAGGTCCCGTCTTATGGAAACTGTTCTTCAAACTAAATATGAGCTCGGTATATTCTTTAAAGTCGATACCTCGAGAAAATGTCTTTCAATTCCTTTTCGGAGGTGCCGACTCCGAAGTTGGAGACCAAGATACAAGAAGTGGCTGTGGCGGCGTTGTTGGCGCCTCCTAGCGCAGCAAGATTCATCACCGGAGTACCTTCGAGAGATTCATTGTTAATAAGTTTTTTTGCGAATTCGGCAGATTCGATAACCAGGCCATAGTTTTTATGGTTCAATTAAGAGGATAGACCTGTGCGTTTAATTATAGTAGGTCAAAACTATACCCAAACACTAGGATGTTCCGATTTGCAAATGTTATTTTAATTGTGTAAATATAACTTAAAATAAATTTATATTTATAGAAATATTTTGGAACTTAGTTCAGAAATTAATTAATTTTGGTTTGTGTTTCAGAATTAGTTTACAAGAAAAGTCAATTATTTCGACAGAAATTAAAAGATTTGAATTTATTTCCGGGGACGTTTCTCGGGCTGATGAAATTAACGAGTGTGTGGTGCGCCATGTGCTGCTAAAGAGACCTTATAAAATACCTGCAAGGTGGGTGAAAATAGCGCCATGGTGTTGTGGAGGTGCCGAGTGGTGAAGGGGTGCAATATGGTGGAGAGTGGGTGTCATCTGGGGCAAAAAAACGCGTCTTACAAATCACAGTCGAAATCCACCCGAAGTTTTGGGTGGAGCACACAGTGCTATAAGTCTCTTTTAATGTACCAAGAGTTAAAAAAAAATATTAAAAAAAACAACAAAAAAAAACGCGACTTACAAATTACAGTCGAAAACTACCCGAAATTTCGGGTAGAGCACACAGTGCTATACGTCTCTTTTAATGCACCCCGATTTAAAATAACAAATATTTGAAAGATGTTGTTGAAGTTATATACAACATCTGTGCCAAGAAGATCTTTCCATAAATCTAGTTCTTCCAGCGTATTATCAAAAACGCATGACCGAAGCTGGTGAGCCCCGTGGGTGATTCACTTAAGCAGTTGCACTGCCAAGAAGTTAAGAAAGAATGACAAGTACAGATGATGGGATGAAATTACAGAATTAACGGGTGTAACACGTGAAGTGGAAACATGAGCTGTAGCGCCACCAAACGTGCAAATGTTACCTGCATGTGGGCGCCAACTTGCGGGGCACTTGGGTGGGTCTGGAAGCCTTGCAAAAGCTCAGGGTATGAAGCGTATCTGTGGCGTCGTGGGAGGGCGTGGTAAGGACAATGGTAAGTTAGGACGCCACGACACAAAAAGTAATGCATCGTTATGTTTGTTTAGAATTATAATTAAGATTTTGGAAATTTAATATAAAGAGTAAAATGGAAACCTTAACGCTCGACCCAACGCTGCGTTTTGAAATATTACATTTGTTGTGATTTTACCAATAAAGGAAATACTGTCAAAAAATAATTCACAGACTACCTTGTTTGTACGAATTTGAAAACGAACATTTTATAAAGCAAACTACGCTTATAGAGTAAAAACCTGGGAAAATGGACCTAATAATCTTTGATTAGTAATTAAGACAATAAATCTAACGGAGATGTTAAAAAGTGGAATCGATATTCTTGAAAAGCAAAACAGCAGAAGGTAAGAAAACACCAAAACTTACGGTTGTGAGAATATGTCGGCAGGAAGTAGGTTTGCCGAACCCAGTTCTAAGAACAAAAGGTTATCGTTTAGTTAGCTACGTGGGAAAGCTTTTTTTCACTCCCTTAAGTTTCACGCTAATCGACTAATTTGAAAGTGTTGAAATATAATGGGGAGTGCAACTCAATAGCTGCTAAAAGTTTAATTGGCTGTTACAGATCGGGTTTAATATTGACAAGTATAATAAAGTTAGACACACTGCAGTTTTTCCGAGTCTTTTAAACCTATTTCAATTTGTTTATCAAAGCATATATATATTGGGTATTAAACATGTTTTATAAAGCATTTATGAGACGCTATTAATGCGGTATCATTTTAAAGTAATCAAATATGAAAGTGACCGCACTGGAAGTGCTGTCTTGTTTTATTCCATTAGGTTTAACCGCTGTGGTGTTGCGAAAAAATAACCGTTTACTATTTTATTGTAGTCCGTTTACTCTTTTATTGTGCGAGTAACCTTAAAAAGTGCGAATGCGAGTTGGCATTAAAACAGATTGCATATACAAAAATATTCAACCAAAATATATTTTGAAACATATATATACTAAAATATTTGTATATACTAAAATATTAAAAAAAATATAATTTGAATGCCAAAAGAAAAACGTTTCACCAGAAACATTCAGGCGCAACTCACGTTGAGGAAGATATCCAATGATGTGATTGGCTAGCTCTTGTGCAGGTGACGATGGCCGGAGTTTGACTTTCGTGTTCGCCTTCGCAAATTCCAATCTTAAAGTGTGAGGTAGTTCTGGGTCGAATTTAATTCCCTGCAAACAGACTTGTTTGATCATACTGCACATTAACTAACGGTCGAGACCTTACACCACGCCCATGCACAACACTACACCTGTAGGGAGTTCTTGGCTAAGTCTGCTTCTCCGCGAGAATCGAACGTCACGAAACCGACAGGCTGGATGAAGAAGTTTAAACTTGTAAGTATGTATGGTGAATAACACGCGTTTTGTTTGTAGTGTAAATTATAAACGGTAGGCTGTACATACTAACAATGTTTAGCTAAAAAGTTGAGACTAATTAAAGGAGGTAGTTCGGTGAAACTATTTATTGAAAAATATTTAATGTTTAGACTATATAGTGGGAAACTCCTCTTATTATCTCGGTGTGTAGGGAAACATATATTCATTCATTCATCTTGTGCTAACGGCCATGTTAGGGTCTGGGTGGGTGTGTTGGTGTGTTGCTTATTTACAATGCATTTAGTTTTAGCGACAAGTTAAAATCTACACGGTGGAGACAACGTCTGTTACTTTAGTTTTCCAAAAATTATGAACCTGTCTATTCAATAACATTCGTGTATATCCTCTAGACTATATGGCACAACATTATTTCGTGTAGTCTGCTAAAGTTCATTTTAAAAGCAATGAATACTTGGACAAATCAATGCACCATTACCCTTATATCAAGTCACACACCATACAAGTGCCCAGAGCGTCAATGTCAACTAATAAGCACACAATGATTTAGTATCAACTTACCACGGGCGCCTTGCCGGGTTTTGCCGTTGTTCGTATGATGGAGCCTTCGTAACCCTGGTATGGCGGTTTATTTTAGGTGTTTTATTCACAAATGTATATTACTAAACAGTTAAAAATGTATCGGACTTTGACCCAATAATGTAAACCTTTTTTGGATACGACATAATTAAACAATAAATTGCAGTCTTTTCCAGGCAACGAGGCTGCAATTTCGTGTTATTACCAAAATAAATATCGACAATTTTAGATAAATATAGGAACCGTACTGTCAACATGGGTATGTGCTGAAAGAAAAATGGTTGTCGCCCGCCAACACCTGCCGTATTAAAATGACCCTATTAAAATCGCAAACATCTGCAAATATCGACTTTTAGGTTGTCAAATGAGGTTTATAAAATGCATCTGCATGTAAAGATATGCAAAAACAAATACAGCGCGCTAGACTTCCAACCGAACGGATTACACATATCCAGCCATGTCTCCTGGTTTGAGCGAGACTGGATGAGAAATAATTTCGAAAGAAAAGGGATTGAAAATGAATTAAATAGACTTTGTCTGGTGGATATTTTAAAATCCAATAAAAAAAACATTTTTACCACTAATATAGCACACAACATAAATTTAAGCAATTGTTATAGCTCAATCGACCTTGAAAATCCATAAACTATTATTGTCACTTGGGAACGGTTAATTCTAATTTTGTGACGAAAGATTATTCGACGTAAAACAAATCAACCCAGAATTTAAAGTGACTGAACCAATCGAAGTTTGTGTTAGGTACTTCACGACTACCCAATGGCTCGACATACTAGGGCAGAGCGCATATTATCGGTTAGAATGTTAGATCAACTGCAAAAAAACAGATTAGTCCATTGAAACGCCCAGGACGACCGAGCGGAAATATACACAACGAACTTACCGTGAAACCTCGGAAGAGAAGATAGAGTTCCCGCTTCTTTGCATCTGCGGGAAGCCCACTTACGAACAAGGTGCGGACCTGCGGATAATCGTGTGATAAGTATATTCTGTCGCACTTGCTGTTTCGAAATGCAGTGTACGGAATCCCGCCTTCATCAGGGCAAGCTGGAAGCTGTCGTAAATGTCTCGCGATTTTACGGGCGTCTTACCGACATTCAAACCTTTGTTAAGTTTTTCAGCTAAACAGTAAATCTTTTAACTAAAACTGTCAATCTGCAATCGATATAATGTGTATGTGGGTAGTAGTGCATTGCGCGCAAAAAGGTCTACAAAGTTGTTAAAACGCATCTCAGAGATTGAGTATCTGTTTCTTAAAAATATTTAAACAAAATAATTTACCGCATTAAAAATGAACCGTAAAATACATTCACGCTTGCTTGCATACGTACATACATACGTACAGAACCGCAGGCGTAAATGATGATGTAAAATTCATCAAATATAATTATTTCTACTATTTAGGGTATGTAGAAAGCTGATGTAAACTTAAAACCACGTAGAAACTTTGCTAAATGAGTAAGTACAATATAAAGTGTTAATAGGGACTAGGACTTGTAAGTTTGTGCTGTTCTAGTGCGCACTTTCCACACGTTTCTGCACAATTAGTCTGACTGATTAGGTTTGTGGGTTCGTTCGTCGCTTTTCGGGGTTGTGGTTTTGGAACTGGTCACTTGCGAGTCGGCTGGGTCCTTGGAGCAAGGTATTTAACGGACATTGACTGAACCAAGTAGAACGATGGGTTCTACCAAATTAAAGAACGTCGGAATAATACAACACAATGCAATAGCTCCGGTAACCCAAGGGTGGTCGCGAGGTGATCTCACGATTACGCGTGTGATAAACCCTCTTATGTTTTCCCATTCACGTGGATAAACATGAATATCCCATTCCATCATTTTCTTTAATTGCCCTGCAAGCTAAAAGCAAGCATCAAGCTTTCAAATTTTAAAGCGTTAAAAATCGATTTCAAGAACAAGAAACACTCTTCCAAGCGCTAAAAAGGACCGGAAGACCAGACATGTCCAGAAATAAAGCAACCGTCCGATAAAGGTGTTGTAAAGTTAGTATTTATCACTTGTTGTGCTGGTAATGTGTTATTGCGTCCTGTGCCTGGTCATTGGAGGAGGAATGACGCGCTAATGTAGTTTTATTACAGGAACCTTTCAAAGAGGAAAACCAGACGGATGTCAACAGGACCTCAATAACACGTCCGCTCAACAACTTATACGGTCTTGGTTTGGTATACAATTATGTTGGTGACGCTTCAATTAGCATCGTAAGATGTGAACAGAGAGCTGGTGTATATCTCGTGTTTTGGAATAAATAATTTAAGATGGACACTTTAGAAAGAGGTTCAAAAATCGTTTAAATATTTTTTTGTTCACGGGCATAATTGACAATAATGGTCTTTATTAAGGTCATAATGACACGTTTATGCGTTCACAATGCCCCCATGGGGCCGCAGCGGGAATCAGGAAGCGATTCGTTTGTGATGTCACAATATTCGACCGCGTTTGAGTGAGAAGGCACGGTATGTATGCCCTCGCGGGACTTTGAATAAATAGATAGCCAATATTTCATGACGTAGCCGCTGATGACGCAATAACGACGTGTCATTTATGAAGCGACTGGGGAATAGATGATTTATTGCTACACGATCAATACTACATTGCGCAAACACTACATTATTACTTCCTAATCTGGAAATAATTCTTTTTAAAAATGCGTAATATGAAATAAGTCGGGAGGCGGCAAAACGCGACATTATATAAGGTGTTCTGATTTCTAAAAAAATTGTATTTCGTTCAAACTGAAGTTATCAACGGTACGCGTCGAAACAGGATCACAGTATTAAAGATTCATAGCCTAATACTTTGTTTAACCTGCAGGTCAGCAATTGGTAAGAATCAATACACGCTTGAAATAAGTGGCTTATTATTGGCATATTGGGTGGGGTTTAAATTTGTCTGAAATAAAGGAAAATGGGACAGTGGATTTTTTCAAAACAAACCATGAAAACGATTTCGGCGCCGAAAGAACAATTGTTGTAATATGAATTTTGACGTCATAAGAAAAATGTGGATTCTTCGCAAACAGTGGACATTGTTGGAAAATAATTGTCGTTTAAAGCTCCGGAAAAAGCAAATATTAAATTTGATTTTAATTTAGACCAACAGTGACCACGTAAAACGGCATTGTGATAACACTCGCTATCTCTTACTCATTTGTGCTTTCGTCGAAGTGATAATCTTGAGTAATAAGACAAAAGTTGGGACGGTAAACTGTACTACACCGTGTCTTTAGTTTGCATAGTGCATGCCAATCAATTCTAGTACACGGTTGTCGATCCGGAGTGGCCTAACTGATAATGTTAACATTTCCAATGACAAACAGGAGTGGGGAAGTGCATTAGTACGACTTGCACACAGCGCAATCGTTGATTTGATAAGACCACGATAAAGCTGGCTATTTGTGTTCCAATGACAGCGGTACGATGGGAAACAGATCTCTCCGTTTAAGGTGCATGCTCCGGAATGTTTGCCAAGGACACAACTTTTACGGTGCAGAAGACAGCGATGGTTTAAACTGCATAATTGTTGCTGTACAGTGATACAATTCAATAAGGCCAAGATACAATGCAACATTGTTAAAGATTTGTAAATCGGGGCCATAAAAATATGAAGGCGAGCGACTTTTCATACAGAAAGGTTTCGGGATATAGGATCTCTCTTTTATGATTAATAAGTTATCCACTCAAGAGGAATCTGCAGTTTTAGACCATTCTTTGGTCAGAGTCAAAACGTTTTTTTTGGTCCAGACATACCAGAATTTGCTCGGGTCCGTTGTATTATGCTTCCTTATTTCAATGCCCCATCCATTAGGGACAGGATCATGTCACTTTTTCGTATGCTAATACATATTTAAAAATAATTAGCAAATAGGTTAAAATAATTTTTCTGTAAATCTCTACATGCTTTTAAAGATGGTATAAATTGATGGGTACAAATGTTGCGTGTATGGTAAGTCCGTTGTGTCATTGTAGGTGCGCTATCTTATTGTACGTTAGCGTTCGTATAAAATATTACAATTTATTATATTTTCAACGTGAAGGAGTCGTACAGGAAGCGCTGGCTATCCGGTCGTGAACTTAACAGCTCAATAAAACCGAAAAATAAAATAATAAAGCACGTAAAACAGACGCTACTCTAAAAACAATATATTCAGAATTACTCATCAGCGAGCGGTGTAACCAGTTTAGTTGTACAAGCCCACGCCCTGGGTACATAAACACAGATAGCTAATGTTTAATGAAAGTAAACGATCAGTAAAACTAACTCGCCAGATCTAGCAAGAGCCAATCGCATACATCTTACAGTGATGTAGAACACATTTCAAAGTAAGTTACTCAAACGCGTTAGTTGGTTGTTTAAAAGTGTTGTTGATTTCAACATCTCGAGTAATATATAAATAAAACTCGACGCAAGAAACTATGGCATCCTCCTAAAATGGGATAGTCCAAGGCTAATAGAAAAGTTTATAAAGCGTTGTATCGATTTGGTAAATGTGACATCCCATCGCTTTTAAGGGCTAAATGTGATACTTTAATAGCTTATTATACTGTAGCATGCCATGTGTGCCCTGATCGATAAGAGAACGCTATCTGGTTTTGAATGAACAATTGCTTTTTAATTGAAATTTCATTTAAACGTTCAATTTAATCAATAGCTCACCGAAGTCGAATTTTATTCAGCAGTTGTGCATTCGACAAACTCTTTTATCGATAAGCGATTGGCTGCGAGAGGCACACATCATTGGGAATTCAATTTAAACACGATTTCCCAGTAAGAGTTGCGCCCTGACTTAATATCAAGACTTTGCCTTTGCGTTTAGAGTTATTTTCATTGGTGATTTTCTTGCATTAAACGATTAGGGATTACCAAGGTATTATATTGTGACCAATTAATTTAGGAGCAATGTCTAGGATGGTCTAAATACGGGTTAACGAGCGGAGAAACATTAATAGGTTTTGTATGTTCGCTGTCATTGAACGAAAGCTTCGAAAGGGCGAACGAAAACACCGGGAAATGATCTCAATACGCCAAATGCAAATATTGATTCTCTGTTAGGGCTATTTTGTCTCGTTATGACTTTCTGGTGGCTATTGAACCACGAGTCCTGCTGCAAATCATTAAGTGGCACATCTGGACGAAAAGCCTTGACAGGTTTCTGTGTATACTGTATACGCGCACTAACGAAGTAGACGAGCTCGAAAACAGGAGTTACAATGCACGCGGAACATAACAAGACACCGCCTGCTGTGATTGTTCAAACGATTGCTAAATCTTCTAATATTTCAAACCAAGGATTATATAGCATGCGCGACAGAGTTACATATTCGCATGAAAAAAATATTTAGATACAAATTCTACCCACTAATTAGCTATCCCTACCACAAAAACTACACTACAACCGTTTGATCAGAACTAGGCGACCCAAGACCAGGACTTTTTGTTTTGAAAATGTATACAAAATATAAAATGATTCCAAAATTTATATTATCATTATTTTAATTATTCAAAGATAAGAATTTAGATGATCCTAAATATTATTTTTTTAAATAAAGTCTCAAGAGCAATCATAGTTAACCCACCTCTTCCTCTTTCGGGTTGTTGTTGGGGTCCGAATTCATTTTTCCCGATTCTGGGGAGATCGCTTCCGTTGGAAGACTTCCGAAACTTTTGCCCAGAGAGGGAATCTTTAACGGCCACGGATATGAACGGACACGTTGGTTCTCTTCCTCTTTCTCCAGTGGCAATTCGGCTACCCGTTTTCTATTTAAGTTCGTGTTGTTCTGTACAGTCGGGCTATTAAAACTACCTTCAGTCTTCATATAAAAATTTCTCCACAATATTCTGGAAGCTCGCTAACCGACTAGCGATGTATGTCTGGTGGAAGCGTCGACTGAGTGAATGCCAGGCTCGAGCAAACGCTTTTTTTCTCGCGTGTAATCGCCGACAACGCACCAATCGCTTGGCCCAAAGGAATCTTGCATTCTTTCGAAGAGACTCGTAAACTCAGGAATACGGGTCACGCACCAGCGCACTCCGATTACCAGGTTGCATTGAAATTACCACGACACAATGTTTTCTATGACGTAAAGGCATATCATTTATAACAATACGAAAGCCAGTATCTTTAAAATTTGCCAGCTCAGTTTAATTTTACCAATAAAAAATGCTGAAATTCGTCTAAATAGGTTTTAGCTTACTGTATTTAAAATTTTAATATTACACATTTCTATAAAGCCAATTTAAAACGTCCGATATGTTCATATATTTACATAATATGTGTAAGTGCTGAAGTAGACATGTTAACTACATTTCTCTGTAAATATTTAATAGCCACGATTAGGCACTAAACCAGGGGTGGGCAACATACGGCCCGCGGGCCGGGTCCGGCCCGTGAAGGGATTTTGACCGGCCCCCAGACTGAATCTAACAATAACCTGTAATGCGGCCCAGGTCCGGCCCGCTGTCTGTATCCAACCACACTCTGTAACTGTAATATGCATCCTTCCTAAAAGTTGTCTATCGCTCTTCTCTTACCGCACTGTTACTGCGAGCTGATGAAATAAACAATTACTTTAGTGAACAAACAATTGTATTAGCACACTTTTTAAAGAAACATAAGGTCAAAGCAAACAGCGTTATAAACATCACTCCGCTGCTGGATACTTGTTTAACAACGTGACTGTTAGGGTGAAATTTTCTTTAGCTGTTATTAGTTATATTTAAATTCTAAATATAAAGGGATTTTATAAATTATTAGGGATTATTAACCATGAAATATCCTTAGAAACGTAAATTTAAAAGAGAGTGTCGAGCATTTAACCAAGATTGGATACCAAAATATTTTTTACAGAGATTGGCAACAAAGCAGTATGTTAACTGTATGGTCAGACTGTTGGGGTATTAAAAAGCCATAACATTAGTCGGCATTATTTGATGAAACATGGAAACTATATGACAATAATTTAGTGAATAGATATGGTTGGTTAAGTTAGTGAATATTATTCATCTAATATTCCGGCCCACCAAAGACTTTAATTTTCCACATCTGGCCCGCCGACTAGAAAAGTTGCCCACCCCTGCACTAAACGATAATAATGTAATGGGAGTATATATTACGGAGGTGGACAAAACCTATAACCGAGCATTCAAATTATTTTACTTTTAATTTGGAACGATATATTTTGAACTAATACTGTTTTAATGGGGCTGGGAATCTAACCCAGGACCAAAATATTAGCTACTATGTCCATTTGGTACAAACACTGCACATCATTTCGGGCATTGATCTACAACCGACAGCTTGAGCTGTTAACCTCTTTAGCCCCTACTGACGGTTGAACATTTTTGTATATAATTTTGACTGTTTTCATATAAGACACTGCTAAACAAGAATTTACTCTAGGCTAGTCGGCTTGGACGAAATAGACTAATGCTAAAATCAAAATTCAGAGATTTTTTGTAACTTTTAACAGAAAATTTGTACTAACAACAGTAACAACCATTGTTTTAACTGTTAATTACACGTTATTGTTACTTTTTAGCATGTCGGTTTTCCTTAAAACGCTCAAAAAACAGATATCATTTTGCATCTGCCCTGTTAGTTCTGTGATTCTTGAACAATTGACATTGTTGTTACGACACAAATAATAAATTGCACGCGGGTCGGTGGTGCCATGCAAATTGGTTTCGCAATAGTATAATGCTCTTGTTGGCGTGGAAACAAGTGGTTGCAATCGTCTGCAAGTACTGAACTAACCTCTATTTAATATACGTAACTCGACATACTGTACATTTTTTATTTTGGATGAGCACATCTCTTCTTTATTAAATTGAAACTGCAAGCTACTGTACCCTACTATGATCAAGATATAACTAGACAATTTCCTGTGTTTAACACACACTTCGTTACCCCACCCTTGGGAAATTAGTATGTCCTCCAGTCTAGTGTCTATCGCAGTAGTACAGACGTCCAGTCAATTCGAGCTACAACTCCATCGTAATAATTTTATCTTTTTTGTGGTCTGTACATGACACTTGAGGCAGGTCTCTTACCATTGTGGTTTCAACTGAACGCTTCAAATAATCAAATATTCAACAGTGCATTAGCCCCGCGAAACCGATTTTTCGCGACAAAATCTGACAACCAACGAGTGTCATTGTCCTCTTCACTCGAGATAACCATCAGCATCCCATCCTACCATTTATTCAAAAACACCCGACAGATATTTATACATTGGTAAGATTTTTACTCTCCATAAGGTTAAGGCATGCGCGATTTTTAGTCTCCCTTGTACGTAATACACCGGCCGTCTATATTTATAACACCAGTGACTATCATGTCACCAGCTTGCCTGAAGTCAGGTAAATGTGCCTGTGGTTGTAGTTAAATACTGTATATAGTCAATTTAATGGCAAAACCGCCAATAATAAATATTTTTGTACTCTATTAGTCAGACATTGTTTAGTTTGAAGGTAAATTTCCGGTGCCATACAGAATAATATTCCAAATTTAAATACAATCAATATTTACAGTCGGGATAATTCGGCTGGTGCATTGACCATTTTTACACACAAAATATATTTAACAAAGAAATGTTCATGGCTAGTTGTAAATCACAAAAAAACACCATTACAAGGATTTTGACAACATTTAATGAAAATGCACAAAATTAAGTACAACTGATGCAACAATGAACTCTTAACATGGACTCGGGATGAAACATTCAGTGAGACTGTCATGTTTTCTTGGTAAATCAAATTGCAGTGATGTCTCGAATATCTGACCAAGCAGTTTAACTACTTGTAGTGTTCCACATTGTCAAGTTGTTGGCTTCGATTGAACAAGGAAATGATAATTGGGCAAAATACGTCTCAGATAGTCCAACTGTTGGGATTGTTGCTGAGGAAGAATGAATTTAATAAAAAAATCAGGGATAAACATGAATATCCTATCCTATAGCATGTAGTACATAAAATAATATTCAATTCCCTATTTGTAGTGCGCCAGACAGTCTGTCGAAAGGTAGTGGGATCGAAACTAGCTGTTAACTAATTGGTTACACCCTTGGACAAGTCACTTATAGCGCATTGCCTTAACATAGTGGTTTATTGGGATGGATAGATTTGGAAACAAGACTGAGGGTGCTATGTAATTTGATGATTGAGTGAGTGTGTATTAAAATGCCCCATGTATTTTTGCATCCCCAAGAATAGATTTGAGTAGGGAGTACAATTTTTGAATGACCATTAAACTTCATTGCAATAAGTTTTTGATGTAAAACAATCAAAATGTTTTGTGGTCAGGGCAGAGATTAAATTAGAGACCTGTCTGGTTATAATCTAAAAATTTAGTCTAACACAAACCATTAGCATACAAATGATATTACAAGAAACTAACTAAATAATCACCGGTAGTTTATCATTATTGGTCCTACGCAGGTAATCATCTCCACATATCACAGTGTTATCTGGAAGCGTTTCTTCAGTATTAATGTGAAACCGTGCACCGATCACGCAGTTATTCGATAATTTCGTGTTTGGGCCAACTTTTGCTGTAGAGGTGAATAGTTTAAATAATATCTGTTTAAATTCGTCGGCTGTGCTGTTTAGTTGTACAATGTAACCAACCTAAACTGGCAGCTCACTTGTCAAATCTTGGCCAAACCATTTGATGAATGTTGTTAACAAAATAAAACGGATGCCGAAATGGACTTACTTGGTTCCTAAATTATCGCTATCATACTGCATAATAATAATACCACATTTTATGTGTTCCAGGTTTAATGTCCAATTTCATTGTATACAGCTGGTTTTGTAGGCAAATTACTACACTTCTTGAACCAGAAGATTTAAATAAATCGACTAGATAATAAATAATGAACAAACTACAATAGTTCCTGCATCCTGACCTGGTTATGTAGAATTCGGATTATTATGATACTACAGTGGAACCCCGCTTGGAGACCACCTCGATAACACGACCACCTCACTATCAGGACCACTTTATTGCGGTCCCAAATAATTTACTATGGCAATGCATTGCATTCTGTTTCAATAACGCGACCACCCCAGTTTCCAGACCAGGACCGCCATTTG
>CH000526.1:272736-300576 GCA_000149265.1 Ciona savignyi | reverse complement strand
TTATTAATGGGTTCGAGTAAATTGGAGGAGCTGTGAATCATATACAACACACTGCAATAGCTCCGGCAACCTGACGGTGGGCACGCGGTGATCTAACGGTTGCCTGTGTGTTATCCCCTTTGGTTTTCTCATTTATAAACATAAATATCCTATCCTAGGTTAATTATGTTTCTCTCCTGTATGGACAAACATAAAAGGATTAACACACAGGAAATCATCAGATCACCTCGAACAAAATTTTGTAAATCAAATAGAAAAATGTTACCATTTATTTTGTCTTTCTTTAATTTCGCTTTGATAAATTCAGTGATAACAGCAATTCTGGTAAAAGAATAATTAATGTAATTCAAAAAAATTGACACAAAAAATTTTCATGTGGCCATTTTTTGTCTTTGTCTTCTTGGGTTAGGAACATGGCAACTCGAGTCAATAGATTTAAATACAACTAAAAAGCTTAAGATAAACCAAATACAAAAAGGCATGACGCTGTATTTTTTTTTTCATATTTACCACTTTAGAGACAAAACTGATCTTATCATTTCACTTAATATTTTCAATGAGGGGTATACAAACGAAGCAAATGTTTGAGTTTTTTTTAATTTTGGTAAAAAGTTTTTTTAAATTTTGGTAAAACACAATATATCCAGTGGGTATAGGAGATGCACAACCAACCGGTAGCTATTTAGCTAGTTACCTATCACGAATCTGCACCCCTTTTGATGAAAGGCAATGTACTAAACCACTAATCTATTCCGTGGGCATCATGTTGCAAGAGTTTTTGATGATAAAAACTTGAATATAGTCGGTAACCCAACTGTTGCGGGTGATATTGTTACATGAACAGGTGTATGGAAAAGAGTAAGGGTAATAATATATCTTAACCATGTTTAAGTATGCACACTTACGTGACATCTCTGTTGAATTCCTGAACAGGGTTATAAAACACGCTGTTTTCGCTGGGAAATAATATTGAAGCTTTGCCTTCTTTCACATAAGTACATTTATCTTTCGTTTCGGTCATTGTTACTAGATAGATTTGGAAACAATTAAAAAAATATCTGTTGACATTACATTCTAAAAATTAGCACGCATATTTAAAGGGGGAATACCCGAGAGAAGGAAATATATGAACGGTTGCTTTGTGGGGTAAATGAATGGTTAGCGAAGATACATATTTCTATACTGTGACAACCGTAAAAACAGGCGGAAATATTAAAGTTGACAAACACTAGTCCTACCGAACAGCTTCTAAGGTTAGTGCTTCGCCTTGCAAAATAAAGTTTCAAAATTAAACTGGTCGCTAGCTCGGCCTATTCGTTGTTGTTTTTCAGTGAGGTACTTACAGCATTTTTTTCTGATTCCAGTGAATTAATGGGTTGTACTAACCTAAAATAATGGCTTTATCTTAAACAACACTCTACAAATGCTTTGGTGACCTGACGGTGGGCGTAAAGTTATCTGGCAAATGCACGTTTAAAACGCCCCTTGCGTTTTTTATTTCCCATACTAGTCTACTGTGGTCATTGCTATAATCATAGCATATTACTATTCTACTGTGGCTATTGCTATCTCCTGTTTGGGAGACATCAACTCAATCACTACAATGATGATACGACCACAGCGACGTATATTCCAGTACATCAGCAAACCAATCAATACCAACCAGACGACTACATTCCTTCCTCACAACAACCATGTTCTGGACTGTGCGAAAGAGTCCATCGCTGCCCCACGCGAAACCTCTAGTAGTTCATCCATTAATAAGCGCGGTGAAACACCATTCAAAAAGCAGTACGAATCCAAACGCAGAACGCTGCACATCAAGATAGACAACTAGTGGTATCCATGGTAGCTGGAGGGATGCAGTCGTCGAACCAACGGAAGAAAAGGGGGGCCAGTCAATACGTCCAGCCACTACATACCCCTAAAACGACTGGTATGCGGCCAGCCGCTGATTTAAATCACAACTTTGTATGCGCATGATCAAGTCAATAGAATGAAGCTTCACTCCGTTGACATTACGTCCACATTTTCATCACTCAATATCACGTCCTACGCATGAGCTGTTTCTGAAGGGTTGTTGATGTTAAGTACAAAAGCGCACATTTCATTTTAAGTCGTATTAGAATTTATTATTTTAAGTTAAACGATATATAAATTCATATACAATACTAGAGAGTGTCAACCACGTGTTAACCATCACTATTTGTAAAACACATGTTGTATGCCATATATTCATGCTACAGGGCCCCTAACCACAATTTGTATTTTATACACTGAGTATGTAGTTTTTGTTTCTGCAAGCATAAACGCATGGGTCCCATAGTTAACAAACCAAACTTATTTTCCATGTTTAGTTTAATAAAGAATAAACGTCTTAAATTTACGAACATTTCAACAAAAATGTTTAAATTATAGCTTCTTTTCAAGCGCTGTAGTGAAAGAAAGCTAAATTCCCAAAACAGTCCGATTTAGTTTTTTATTGTTTCAGGGAATTCCCATGGGTTAAGTAGATAAGTTTTTGTTTTTACATAAGTAAGTCATGTTATGTAACAATTCTTAAAGTTTTAATCTGATTTGTCGACTTCTTTTTGGAGATGTTGGTGCGATAGGCTATGGCATGCCTGTCACAATCACAATTCAGAAACATATCTTCGTTTCATGGAAATTAACCTATAAGGAGGCCTAAATGTTTACTATTTTTTAATTGGAACAGAGTGTCTAATGTTTTAACATTTTACCGAATTTTAATAAAATTTCAAGCGCCGTTCAAGCGCTATGGCTACAAAATCTAATTTATTAGAAAAAAACGTTTTGGTTTTTAACGTCTGAGGGGAATTCCCCTAGATTCATTACCCACATTTTTGGTTTCTGCATATACAGACCGTGTTGTCTTACAAATGTCCAATTTTCATTGCGATTTCATTACTCCTTTTGGTAGATGTCGAGGCGACATGGCATGCTTGTCACAATCATGATATAAGAACATATCCTATTTTTTGGGTATTTCCCTTGGTAATTTTAATTTTTCTTTTAAGTGTTAAATCAGTGACTAATGCACTTACATTCCACCAAATCTGATTTAAATTGTAACGACCGTTCACGCCCTATGCCCAAAAAAGCTATTTTTTAGAAAAAATAGCGTTTTGGTTTTTAAGGTCTAAGGGGAATTTCCCTAGATTCATCACCCCAAAATTTTGGTTTCTGCATATCTAGACCATGTTTTCTTACAAATGTCAAATTTTCATTGCGATTCCATTACTTCTGTTGGTTGATGTCGGGGCGACATGGCATGCCTGTCACAATCATGATTTGAGAACAAAATCCTATTTTTTGGGGTATTTCCCTAAGTAATTTTTTATGTTTTTTAATTGTATAATCAGTGACTAATGCACTTACATTGCACCAAATCTGGTTCAAATTGTAGCATCCGTTTAAGCGCTATGACCAAAAAAGACTATTTTTTTAGAAAAAAATACCGTTTTGGTTTTTAACGACCCAGGGGAATTCCCCTGTATTTATTAACCAAAATTTTGGTTTCTGCTTATCTAGAACATGTTGTCTAACAAATAACAAAGTTTGATTGCGATTCTAGTTTTCCTTCTGGTAGATGTCGGGGCGACATGGCGTGCTTGTCACAATCATGATTTGAGAACAAAAGCTTATTTTTTAGGGTATTTCCCTAGGTAATTTTTTTATTTCTTTCAAGTGTTAAATCGGTTACTAATTCACTTACATTTCACCAAGTCTGATTCAAATTGGAGCTGCCGTTCAAGCGCTATGCACAAAAAAGCTAATTTTTTAGAAAAAATTACCGTTTTGGATTTTAGCGTCCCAGGGGAATTCCCCTGTTTTTATCTCCCAAAATTTTGGTTTCTGTTCATCTAGGACATGTTGTCTAACAAATGGCAAAGTCTCATTGCGATTCCATTATTTCTTCTGGTAGATGTCGGGGCGACATGCCATGCCTGTCAAGCGTTTGACGAAAAAAAAGAAAAAAAAAAAAAAAGAAAAAAAAAAAACGGACAAAAACAATATGTGTCCCATTTTTCCAAATGGGACCCATAAATATATGTATTACAGCCTTTATACGATTATAGTCAGTTAGTAAGCAATATAATTTCAGATGTTTTTTTTTCATTTATAACATGAGAAATCCATCTTCTACATTGTCTCCGCTTTCTTTTATAAAATTGCAGTCACCGGTGTAAAAAGCTTGCCCACTGATCTGTACGATCACTTCGTTATTGCTATTGACCCGCTCGGTTATCTCGGCTGAAAACTTTGATTTTGTGATTGGGTTGCGAAAAACCTTGCTCTCGCCGACCGCGACTTGTCCTTTGGCGAACATCAAGGCCATTCTTGCAGTTGTGCCGGATCCACAGGGTGAACGATCTGCGGTGCCTTTTCCGTACAAGCACAGTGTTTTTGCTTCTGAATCACCTTTGTCCTCGGTAAACAAGACACCATAGAGAAAAGATGCCTCCTTTCCGTCTGGATGAATAATGGAAATCTGATCTTCAGCCATTTTCTTAACCTCCATAGCAGCGGCAATTATATCATTCAAGGGGGAAGTCTCAAACGATAGTTTGACAGCGGACAGTGGCAAAACTGCATAAAAAGCTCCTCCGTACGATACATCCACAGTGACTTTTCCGTAGCTCGGTAAATCCAGGACGATACCCAATTTATAGGAATAAGAAGGAACGCTGTGAAATCGAGCTTTGCCACTAACACCACCAGAGCAGGCGACATAAACTTTCACAAGGCCACACGGGCATTGTATATTCACCTGAGTCTCCGGCTCTTTATATTCCACGAGTTTGTTATCCACGCAATACCTCCCTAAAGCAATGATAGCATGGCCGCACATAGTGGTGTAACCTGTGGTGTTCAAGAACAAAAACGCAGCATCGGCTTCAGGCAAATCGGGTTTTAAAGCCCAAGCACCAAACATGCTTGAGCAGCCCCGTGGTTCTTGCATTACCAGCTTTCGGATGTAATCCAGGTTCTCCTTAATGTACGACATCTTGTCCAGAATTGTGTCACCTAAAATAGCAGGGAAGCCTGACTCGATAATTCTCAACGGATGGCATGCAGTGTGCATCTCAATCGTCCGAATCATATTGCAATGTTTTTCCTTTCAATATTATATAAACTGGTAGAAACTAAACAAAAGACGATGAAATATAAAAATGGATATATGATAAATTATCAAACTAGTGTGGGAAGCCGTTGCAGGACGCTTGCCTATTGTGCTAGATTGTTCCTTGTCCCCAGGTAATCCAGTTACAACACCTGATGATATCTGCGATTACCTACGCGCTGTCTTAAATCTCAGAGATGCGCTAACTAATTGAGGTTTTCGGGGTGAACGTCCTCTACTTGACTACTGTCTTCTGTGGTTTAACGATAAAGCTTTAATAGTTTAATAATATCAATTGTATTGAGCAATTGACGCGATTAACTTAGTACCAGTTTCGAGTTAAATCGTTAGATGTTTCAACGACACAGATTTTAAATAAACTCTCAGTAATCGTCACATACAAGATGTTTCTTAATGTGTCTCTCTCTAAGTAGGAACTCCCTTTTCCCTGAGCCAAATTGAAATAAACTTATAACGACTTTTGTCTAACTTCAGTCATGTAGGACAAATGCTATTGCCCTGGAAACTGTGTTTAAATTGAAACCTATCTCATGTAGGCCTGTATAGTCCGCACATTCTTTATGCATTAGTGGATATGTCCGGTTAATATGCAAGCTCATTGAAATCATGAAATGACGTTTCGCCGGCCTGATTTACACTGCACTCAATATATGCTAAAAGTGTAATAAGGAAACGGTAGCGCCTATCCTTTTGCATGCATTTACAAATTTTCGTTTCTAAACGGAAGGGGAGGTAACTGTGAACAAATATTTAACCAATACACACAATGCACAAAATACGAACTTTGTACTGGCCAGCGAGACAAAATATCCATTTATGTAAAGTCTAAATCGACTATTCGAATGATGGTTTAGTCAATTTTGTTGAGCAAATCACAACAACCTGATTCACACCAAAACGACTGTTTTTATGCGGCGATTCACATCAGTCCCATTTTGACGCGGACAACATGTCGCTTACGAATAATTTGTTGCATAACTTTTATTTATATCTATAATTTTAAGTGTATATTGACATTAACGCAAAAAGTCCCACCGAAAAACTTTGGTTTGAAACTTAAACGACGCGGTTACGACAAGAAAATGTCTGTGAATCAGCCAAACATGCTATCCTACAATGAGAAGCAGTACAATGTAAAAATTGCCAGGTCAAAACCTGGTCGCGGCGAACTGGGTAGAGGAGCACGATCTACGAAAAGTACATCACACTGCATCAGCTCCAGTAATCCGGCAAAACTGGTTCAAGAAATGTAATCTCGCCGGCCTTGAGCAAGTGTAACACGTTTTACACAATCTATTTATTTAGTTAATAATTTCATTCTAATTACCACCTGATCTACCTCTCTCCTGTCAATTTACCCACGGTCAAAGATTTGCCGTAATTATACCTCAAGGACTGTGCACGTGGTCTGTCACAATGCGTTGACAATCAAGGAAAAACAATTTTTTAATATTGGTCTCTTGAGGAAAAGCTGTTTTGCTTTGTATGATCAACAGAAATCACGGTACTAAATTAATAATAGTAATAAGAATAAACAATATTATATAATGTGATGAGGAAATAACACGTTAGTTCGCATTCTCCAAAATAACCGCGATGCCCTGTCCACCCCCAATACAAGCCGAACCGACCGCATACTTCAGGTTTTGGGACCTGGAAAATAAGTAAATTTTAACCTGAAATTAATCTACAATTGAAAACAGGTAATGTCTAGTGGGTTAAATGAAAAGGCATTCGTTTTTTTACATTAAACTTCTATAACATTTATTAATGAGAACATACTACTTTCTTTTTTTTATAATAGAAAATGGTGCAAGAACAATTTAAAACAATAACCAGAAATAGAGAAAATAGAGTTTGGTGGCATAAATTTTTTAACAAAAGGTAAAAAACGCAATACAACTGGGACCAGACCGCCGTTAGCAGTGACTATTTTTTTTTGTTAATAAGAATAACATACTGTAATTGGTGAGCCAGATGTGCAGTTATTCTGTTGCCGGAAGCACCTAGTGGATGACCCAAAGCGATGGCACCTCCACACAGGTTGGTTTTTGCTGGGTCCAAACCAAGTTCCTTCTGCACAGCCAGAAATTGTGGAGCAAAAGCCTCGTTTACCTTAAAAACATTTATGGTTAATTACGTGCAAATGACTTTACAGAAGAGTTGAAATGATCACAAAATTGGATTTTTATTATGTACGCAGTAAGAGGACATACATGATAACAATAAATAAACAGGCACAGCAGATAAGGCAACAAAAAAACCAGGTCCCCCAAGTCTGTTGCCTCTTCATAAAGTTATAGCACACTTCTTTTCTAAACTTCAGATTAAGGCAGTGTACAGTCTACAAAAGCAAACAAAACACCTATTCAGGGTCGGACTTTGTACCAGTTATTGGACAATTCTTATTTACATAGTATGAAAGTATATTTGAGCAAATTATCAAACAAAAAGAAAACTTTTTGGACTTGTAACGGGATTAAACTAAAACATTAAAAGCTAAGAATCGGATTTACCTAAAAAATAAGTATTTGCAATATCCATTCAAAAGCATGTGACATACCTCACAAAGGTCCATATCTGATAATTTCAAGTTGGCCGCTTTCAGTGCATTTTGTACAGCAGCTACTGGCCCAATGCCCATGATTGTTGGCTCGCAGCCAACAGAATTAAATGACACAAGCCGTGCGAGTGGTTTAAGGTTATGCTTCTGACATGCCTCTTCGGTGGCCAAAAGCACAGCAGAAGCTCCATCGCATACTCCCTGATATGTGAAAAAAAGAAAATAAACAGCATATTTAGAACACTTAATGCTGATTTTGTTTATGTGTAAGAGAAGATTGTGTATTATTAATTAACCACCTGGAGGGAAGCCAAATACAAGACATTATATTTTCAGAGTCTAAATTAACACAGTGTACTGGGTAATTATTAATTTCAGAAATTAGTCACATTCACAAATATGTTACAGGACAACCCATTACAATTATTTTACTGTTACGCCCTACTTCTTGCTCTAGAAAAAACAAAAATCAAATAACTTACACTAGCATTTCCAGCACTGACAGTTCCATTTTTCTTAAATACGGTTGGAAGTTTGGCAAGCTGTTCCATTGTAACAGTTGGTCTTGGATGCTCATCAGCCGAAAACTCCACCGGTCCTTTCCGTGATTTCAATGTCATTTTTATTATCTCCGGCTCGAACTTTCCAGTCTTTTGAGCTGTAAAAGGGCAAGTTTACAAAGGGTCACCCCAGGAAATTGCTCTTTTTGTGATAATTAGTTCAAATATTGTCTTTTTGGCATTCAGGGTTATTTTTTAATGTTTATAGTAATAAATCAGGTAGGTAAAGGACAGATTCCTCACATTTGTCCTATCATTACAAAAATAGACAGCCAAGAAAAAATTGTTTATCTTTGTCAATGTGTCCATATAATGTATTTTTAGCATCCAGGTATGTTTTTCTAATGTTTATAGTAAATCATGGCAATAACAGATACCTTCTCCCCATCTCTGCTGTGTGAGCAAGGCATAAGAATCTGTGTCTTCTCGCGTTATTCCATATTTTTCTGCTAGGTTCTCTGCTGTCACACCCATTGGTGTTTTACAGTACATGTCGGTTAATCCAGTCCATAGAGAGTCTTCAAGCTAAGTACAAAAAATATAGACAGTCCCACAGTTCATTAAAAAACAAGACAGTCCAACAATTCAATATAAAAGGATTTTAAATTAAACACTATTTTAGCATAAGATTAATTATAATATTGCAGTATGTTACCCTCGAGTAAAACCAGTTTTACTACTTAGATCAACCAAAAAAAGTTATATCCATTGTCCACCATTAAAATCTACAATTGGGATTAATATATATTTGAAACTGGGTAAATGCCATTTGAAAAATTAGTGTTAGTTAAAATTTTAAAGGTAAAAAACTAAATACTTCAGCATTAACACTGAAATTAAAAAGTTAAAGGAGAAAGCAGAATAACGTAATGTAGTACATAACAACATGTACCTTAAGGTCAACGCCCAATTTTGTGCCAAAGCGAGCATCCCTGAGTATATAGGGCGACTGGCTCATGTTCTCAGATCCACCACATAATGAGATGGAACCTATGCCCAACTCTAACTCCTGTGCGCCAGATATAACGGACTGGAAACCTGAGCCACATAGCCGATTTACAGTGAGTGCAGGCACGTGGGTAGGAATGCCAACACGAAGAGCAGAATGTCTTGCAATGTAGGCTGAATCAGCAGAACTCTATAATGTAAATTTATACTTTACTTTTATCAATGGCATAGTAGGTTACCGTTTACATAGGGTGGAGAACTGTGAAAATGTTAAAACAAAATAAAAAAGCAATCCTATGTGCTAGTTGTGTGTTTGTTTTAGTTTGTATGTGTAAAGTGACCCAACAGTTTTGGCTTCTTAAATACCATAGATAAGGTAATTATGTATATTACTTATCATCACCTGGCTGGTGGCATCTGATATTGTAGTCCTTTCCTTTCCTACGAGTCAAATTAGCCATCCTACTTGTTTAAGCTAGCAGGCAAAGCTGTTTGGCAAAGATTTAAAATGGGAAAAGCTATTTCATAACAATTAAAATATTTCAGAAAAGAATTCTCGGCAATCTCGTTACCTGCATAACATTTCCAACAAATACCGAATCGACGTTTTCAGGAGCAAGATTGACTGCTTCCAGGGTTGCTTTATTGGCAATTACTTGAAGATCATTTGCTGTATGACCCTTAAGTGCACCGCCAAATGCCCCAAATGGGGTTCTTTTAGCGGAGACAATGAAAATCCCTGAAAGTTAAAACAGTTATTTTTCCGCACAGTACAATATTGATGTGTAAGTATACATATACTATTGTTGCAATAGAACAAATGTAGGATGCTGCCTTACTAAAAGGTGAAAATAAAACACTGTTTATAAAAATATGCTTATTTTAAACCCAAGCGCATCCTAGCAATGTTGAGTTTAAAACCCGCGGAATATGGAATTTTAAAACATTATTAGCTACCATTTTATTCAAATTTTGCAGTAGACTACATTTTAACCAGTCCTCCATTTAAATTTCATAAGAGGTTATATCTTTAGGTAGCACATTACTTAAATTCAAGCTACATTGGGTCACTTACCTTTTCGAAGAGCCATTGTAGAAAAATAAATAAAACGACTACACTACACAACTCAGCGTTCATGCAAAGAAAATTATAATGCACCGTTTGCGTTTTGAAGGTGTTTCGCTTGAACCCGAGTAGCTTATGTACAATTTAAAATTTGTATGATGTTATATCAATTCTAATATTAACATTCTTCAATTAAACATGTGTTACACTTCTTAGTCTAAAATTTAGAAAAAATATCATAAAACACAATTAAAAATATTTGCATAATTTATTAAAAAAACAAGAGATATCTTTTAGTTCTATCATCAAAAACTCGGGTTTAACTACATCTCATGGTTGTAATAAAGGGGAATAACCTGGAAAAATAAAAAAGTTTGATTGAAAAGTCAGTTCGCGACCTCTAATTTTGATAAACTTCCTAAACTATTTTATCTACAAAATTGAACAATACAATTGTAGAAATAAACAATTTATTTCATTATTTTACACGTAACCGCACACCAGCAAGAACCCTTGCAAAGTAATGTACTCAGGAGTCGGGGACTTATCTCCAGTTCTTCATACAACTTTTGAACCATATATCGGCTAAATGGCGATGCACTAACCCACCATGTTATGCCGCCAGTATTTTATTCCCTTTTATTGTTAAATCTTAAACATAGTAAGTTAGCGCACTGAAATTGGTAGGTGTTTTATTGCACATTTTTAATCGCAGTGCTGGATCACATTGGTTAATATTGCTGGATAAAGTCTGATGCTTAAATTTGTGGGCTCGCGCTTTTTAAAGCAGATTGCTTGTAGTTGGCTGACCGAGGCGTTAGCTGAGCTTGTTTAGGCTGGCTGCCTAACGGTCTTTCGCGAGCTGCGCAGCGGAAAGTCTATTCTCCACAGATCGCACACTAATAATTATAGTGACCACGATTTGTACTGTCTTAATCTCAAATTCAAGGTCTATAACTCTTGATACAGTTTAGTCGTATTCTGCGTCTCATTCAATATACGGTTTATTCTCGAAGCGAGTTACTTAGTACGTTATACAGCATAACGCAAGTTATCTCAAGTACGTTATTGTAGGTTATTATTTTTTAGGTTATATAAATTTCCAGAATATATAGGGAATTTACAAGGTGCGAAAAGTTTACGTGCCAGACGTTTCACATCTGCACGTTTTACTAACTGTGGGAAATTAGGTGAAAAACTATGTTAACGATTTAAACTGCGGGAATACAAAGGCCCGTTCAAGGTGATAATTACGTAACGGGTAATAATATGGGAGAGTCGGAAAACTTCAAATGCAAAAATAAACGACGTAAAAACACAAAATATTTAGGACATAAAATAAAACAAATATAGATTATACGAAATGCTACAACATCTCATTTTTTCCACATTTTGTTAAGTGTGAGAAAATAAAATCACGGTCTCGTTGAGCATTTCGGATGTTCAGTCGAAATAACAATCGAAGTCATGTGGTGAACGATTTCACGAAGTTTCGAGCATTTCACACGTTTATCCTGCAAAAAACTAGAATACCCTGGTTGGGAGAATTAAGTACAAAGCTAGAATTGTGCAATCGTGCATTAAAATCTGGTGTCGTGTATGTTAATGCGTGATAAATGTTATCTGATATGTAGTGAAGGTGAAATCTCACATTCAAGGTAGCAACGCCACAATTTGCATCACATGAGCCATATTTCCATACTTTGCCAGCTAACAAACCAAGGCGTGTACGCCTGGTTACTCACTACTGAGTGAGCATGAAATAAATGCAGCGATGATCTCGCTATATCCGACGAAAGCGCAATTAATAAAAACGCAAAAACAAAAACCGAGCGACCTGTCATATGTAGGTTTTACGACTCGTAGCGAATAAGGGAAATAATCTTGCGCGGATGTATTTCCATCAACAAACAAAAGAAAACTGTTAGTAAGCAGGACATAAGCCGTGTCTCGTCATTACTGTGCGGTGTTTGTAAAAGCCTGTTTTACACACGAAATATATTCGGTTCGGAACATCCGACACATTGACTGAGAGGCGATTAGACAATTAGACATCGCATTTACATGCGGCGCGAGTACCATAGCTATACGGAAGTACGCTGGTATCGTTTAATAAACTGTGGCGTTGTGAAGCGGGTACGCTCACTTATTTACACAGGCTGAACGCAAACGCGCGGGGCAGGGGCTATCTGACTTCGCAGGATAAGAAACAAAACTCGAGCCGCTGCTAAAACGAGTATATAATCGCGTGAACTAGACGCATAATTTGCGTGAGGCGATTAAAAGAAAACTAACGCCTTGTCGGCGGTAACATTGAAAATCTGGCTCGAAAGAACAAAACAAACGTCGTTCGACGTGTAAGTGCGCCTAATATACCGGATGGGTTGGCGCAGCATGGCATCATTGACTCAAGCTCATGATAGCATAATCGTAAAAGCGTTACTGACCTTGTTTAAGATGGAGTACATGTAGCAATTGTTGAAGGCACGTTTGCTCTTCGTGTTTGTAAGAAGTCTGTAGAGTAAAACACCGATATTATGCATTCTTGCAATAGACTAGTACCATTCAACCAAACCAAGAACACTAGTGTTTGCAATCGTTGCAGACTAATAATTACATATAGTATAAAAAATAATAATAAAACTTACAAAAATTAATCTAGAAGCTACAAAAAATAATAATACAACCCTTTCATATTTCGTAAAGGGAACGTCGTCTTGCGTATTATCTTCTTTCGTCGGCGGAGACGATGCTTATCAACTTGATTTGAATAGAGTGCGTTGTCTTGTTAGTCACCAACTTCGACCAGCGAAAAGGGGCGTTTCTTACTTGATGCTTGAAGTTGCTTGGTTTTGAATTTGCTTCTTAGATAAATTGCGTTGGGCCACTCGTCGTTGCCAATGTACTTGAAACTTCTAGTTGAAGTTGACGTCGGAAATTGTTCGTTTCGGGAAGGTGCGTGTCCATTATCACGTCGGGTTCAACAATGTGGGCTCGCGCTTTTTAAAGCAGATTGCTTGTAGTTGGCTGACCGAGGCGTTAGCTGAGCTTGTTTAGGCTGGCTGCCTAACGGTCTTTCGCGAGCTGCGCAGCGGAAAGTCTATTCTCCACAGATCGCACACTAATAATTATAGTGACCACGATTTGTACTGTCTTAATCTCAAATTCGAGGTCTATAACTCTTGATACAGTTTAGTCGTATTCTGCGTCTCATTCAATATACGGTTTATTCTCGAAGCGAGTTACTTAGTACGTTATACAGCATAACGCAAGTTATCTCAAGTACGTTATTGTAGGTTATTATTTTTTAGGTTATATAAATTTCCAGAATATATAGGGAATTTACAAGGTGCGAAAAGTTTACGTGCCAGACGTTTCACATCTGCACGTTTTACTAACTGTGGGAAATTAGGTGAAAAACTATGTTAACGATTTAAACTGCGGGAATACAAAGGCCCGTTCAAGGTGATAATTACGTAACGGGTAATAATATGGGAGAGTCGGAAAACTTCAAATGCAAAAATAAACGACGTAAAAACACAAAATATTTAGGACATAAAATAAAACAAATATATATAGATTATACGAAATGCTACAAATTATTTACAAAATAGGTTTAGATTAGATATCATTATTTACGACCTAATCAGCAAGCTCCGAAAATGCGTGTATAGCAAATTAGATTCACAAGATGTAGCTTTATACCAGGATATCTTTCAACCGAAAGATTACAGGTTCGAAACTGGTAGCTAGCTAGTCGGTTGTGTCCTGGGGTAAGGCTCTTATCGGACATTGCCTGAACCCAGCAGATTAATGGGTTCTACTACATTGAAGGAACGTGCATATCATATACAACATACTGCAATAGCTCTGGTAACCCGACGGTGGGCGCGAGGTGATCTGACGATTGCCTGTGATTCCCACCTTGAAAAGTTTAACATTTTTGGTTTAATAGTGGTATTTATTTGGCAATAAACACAAAAATTATAAATTTCCCACCATTCATTTTGTTATTTAGTACAAAATAACAGAGTAAATATTTTAAATTTCAATATTCGAAACAACATTAAAAATTTCTGTTTGGCCAACAGTTTTCTCTGCAATGGCTTCAGTTTCTGCAATAAGCTTTTGAAAAGCTATTTCTTGGTCTTCAGAAATTTCCACCCCTGAAATAGGTATGTATTCCACATCTGCATATTCAACATTAATGTTTTTCTCTTTAAGTGTTTTTTCGACCACTTTCCAATCCGACAGTGAGCAAGAGAACTGTAAAAATAAAAAGCACTGTAATTAGCACCATCACAAAATTGGTTCGGTTGGGTTAGCCCATGTGGCGATACCGGTAATCTAAACCCGCCAATCATCTGAAAGCGGTTGGAAATATATTGCTAACTTTTCGGTTGTATCCTTAGACAAAGCATTATCAGGTGTTGCCTAAATCAAGTGACTTACAAGATAAAAAACTGGAGCAAGCATAATAACATTGGAAACTGAAACTCGGGCATGAGTTATCTGACAATAACAAGGATATTCCAACACATAGATTTTTCTCATAAGCTGTTATGCGATAACTTTTTATAAAATCTTTAATGGACATTTTCTCACTAGCGAGCAAAGATATGACACATTAATCTATAATGCATGTTTACAGATAGGTTGCTAAAGGTAACCCTGTGTTTGTGACCTAAGAAATTATGACTGCAATAAAGCAGAGACCACTTCTTTACCTTCAGATTTTAAAATAAATGATTATCGGTCATTACATTATGGTATATTGAAAAAGTAGTGAATGGTCAAAATGAAATCCACACACTTTTAATTTTCCTTCACCACTAATGGCCACATCCTCTGCTCCAACCTCGATAGCAAGATCTGTATAATCATCCTCTGACTTGTACTCGTCATTTGTCGGAGGAGTTGCGAGGATGATGCCCTTTCTTTCAAAATTTTGAGCCACAGTTGATTCAGGACCAACAGTTGCCAGGCTAAAAGAAATTATTACAATAAACTTTTTAGTAAATGCCTTTGAAGAACGTTATATTTTTTAGTTTAAATTATTGTAAAAACAGACTTTCTGCTTGTGCTAGACCAATAATTTTGATAAATCAGTCCCACTAAAATATATGAAGTTACGGTACCATAGCAGTATACCTTAAGAAGGTTTAGCTGCTTCTTATACATCTGCTGTCTTTTTAATGTAAAAAAATCAAATTTATTTTGGTTACAATTAAATTTTTTACCATGCAAAGTTTTAAACTCGTGGTGGGCTTGTTATCAGCTAAAATTTTTAATAGTTTTCTATAAATATATAAATAAGTCAAGTTAACTACTTATCCACACAACTGTTTTTATATTAAATAAAGAAAAGTATCCAGTTTGGTGCACCTCATAAAGTGCCCCTGAACCATAACGCCAAAAGTGATTCAGTTATATACTCACAATTTGGCTTTCCGAATGCAGTATTTACTGTGTTGTATCGCCAACTTCATAGATTTAGAATAGCATTGTAGCAACACAGCACTACCACTCGGACCAATAATAGGAACGGTAAATTCACTGACATTCTGGAACATAAGTATTGTTAATCTACACATAATCTTTTAACAATTTCACGTTTATATGCTATATACAAATTATAAAAAAATTGGTAATTCAGGAAAGTGTCAATCCCTTGTTAAATCTATTAATTTCCAATTGGTTACAACTAAATGAAATATTTATAGTATCTTCTACAAGTTTGGTGAGATTGATGTTCTACCCATGTACAATATTTTTAACCTAGTTACTGAATCTGAAGCTGTGGTAATGGTACACCACGTACTGGGCCAAAGTCTTACAATAAAGTACATGTACCTGCTTTTTTTGATCTAACAAACGGTTAATAGCGGATAAAGACATCCCTTCTTTCTTACATTGAGCAATTGCTTTTGCAAGTGTTGTGTTTAACCGCAAGTCGAGGCCACCGCTTTCTGTAATTATTTTACAATGAAACAAATAAAACAGTGTTACGGTAAAAGTTTTAAATAAATCGACAGGTTTAGAGCTTAGGAAATTGTTTTAAATATATTTCGGAAATGAACCAGTGTGTTAGCACCGTCAAAATAATGGTTCTACTCGCCTATCCAATTATTGGCGGTAGATGCCTGACTAACATCTTAAACATATATTACACGTTGATCAAGCATATTCTAAAAAATACAAAATTGAGTATTTTATCAGCATTTTTATTACCTAGCATGGCGCGTCTGACCATATTCGAATTCCGATGAACCATTCTCCCCTTATCAATTCCTGCCTTTAGCTGACCTGGTGTCTGCTTGTTTGGTAATTTGACGCCATAGTTTCTTGCTACTTTTTGTTTGTGAGGATCGTTAGCAAATAAGGAATTGTTAAGCATTGTACTTGTTGAAGTTTTGCCATGGTTTAAATTTTGAAAGCACAATAATCCGAAACACTTGGTATGTAAAACTGAACATGAAAATGAGACACCAGTGAATAGAGGTTGTCCAGCAAAACATTGGGATTTCATCAGCAGGGATCTTATCATGTTAAGGTGCAGCATAATGATTTATTTAAAAGTTTCCAATATCATAGCATTTTAAGAACCATTCCCCACAAATAGATCTGTAATATTTAAATAAACATTAAATTGCTTATTGGTATGAGTTAAGAAATAAAACTTATAACTTTTTGAATATGCAAATTTATCTCCTTTTTTATTTTTGAACTTAAAAGTTTATGATGCTTCAGTTGGTTATGGTCTTAACTAAATACCACTACACAAAATACCGGTACCTCATATTCAAAATCATTTATTTTTTTGGTCAAAACTGTGCAAATATTTTAAAAATAAAAGAAATGAATCAAGTTAAATATTTTATAAATATATTTTTTTAAATTTAAGCTGAATTAAGACTTGCTTCTGGCTTACTTGGAGTATTTGGGCAAAGCATTATGCAGAAATCACTTAAACACATTGGAGTTAACCCTTTAACTGCCGCTGTCGACTCAAGTCGACAGCGAAAAGTGCATAAGTGGAAAAGTATACGGCCGATTTTGATCAGTGAGATGGCGCTGGAGAGCTGAATAATTTCTGCGTTTACCAATATAAGATGATATATAGGTTTGTATTTGAAATTTTTTAGTTATTTAAGTTTTAAAAAACGTATAAATATATGTGTGGTTTTGGTTGTTTTAATTAGTTTTAATTACTGTTTTAGTTCCCGATTAGTTTTCAACTATTGTCGTCATGGTTCGCTTGTTTAGTTTGAAAACAATACATTCGTTTTTCGCTTGTACATATTGGATTAGGCCATTTTTTGAGCTTATGGAGGGTAAAAACAGATATTCTGTTGAAGAAGCTGCCCTTTTGTTGACTGATAGTGATTCTGGAAGCAGTTGTGCTTCATTTTCAAGTGGTTTTAGCAATGAAGAACCTTTTTGAATATGTTTTGCAGCAGTTTTGTTTTCCTGTGGCTGTGTGTTTGTGTTTCATTGGGCAAAAGTAAAAAAAAAAAAAAAAAAAATGATTTGCGTATTACGACGTCATCAGTCAAGTTGTGAGGTCATCACAAAAAGAGTAGTACAAAAATGGTCCATAGATAATCATAAATTACTTTGCTACATACTGTTTTGTTTGTAAATGAGAAAAAAAGATAGTTTTTGTTGATCTAAATAGAAACACATGACGTCATTGCACAATGCATGACGTCATCAAAATTTTACTAATGTAAAACAAAAGAAAATTTATTACTGAACAACTTTTCTGTTGATCATATTATGCTTACATCAATAGTTTTTTGTACAGAAGCTTCTAACCTAAGGCAACTTAGCCGAAAAATGACCAAAAAAACAGCCGGCAGTTAAAGGGTTAAAGGATATCCATGTTTTATTTTGATGAATGGAAAAAGTAGAAAACTTAGTTATATTCAGGTGGCCACACAGTATTTGGTTTGAGTGTTATTTCATGAAGTTCATAAAAAAAATAAGGAGAAGGTGAATCCGTTCGAAATTTACTTTAAAAAATAATATTGAAACAAAGGCAGATTGGTGACTGGAAAGTGGAGTTATAAAACTAAAAAAATGAAACTCAAACTAGAACTATTTAAACTAATACAAACCATGGCACAAGTATTAATCTCAATTCCAGAAACACTATTACTCTACACCAGCCCTAAAACCAACCGTTATTCCCTAATCTTCATTTTCCTGTCAAGTTTCTATCACTTTACTTTTTCCAGTCATAAGATGCAGTAGACAGCATTTCCACTAGCACCTGACAACAGTAGAGAAAAAAACACCCCATGATCAATTTTCCGTTTGGTGCAGGCGTGCAGCTCTAAAACACCACATACAGCTGATCTGGATTTTGACGTCACTTAAATTCTTATATGAATTGCATTATGGTAACGCACTCATGCGTTTAGTTTATAATTTACACATTTTTTTGCCTCACGACAAATAAAATCACGACAAATAAACAGGAATAGACATCAAAGCATTTTTTATGTATAACTATCCACCCTTAAAGATATTATTAATCCCTAGCTTACCCTTTAAAACCAAAATGCATGACCCCACGATGGCTATGTTTAAAACTACTTTATCACCAGAATAGCAACCCCACCCTTACCACAAAACAGTGTGATTTATCACGTTATTTTAAGAAATAATACCTTATATGTGTTGGAGTTTAATATATACTAAAAGTTTAAGGAAATTGACATCAGGAAATTACGGACAGACCAAAAATATACAAGTACGGCCGTTTTTCGGTATGACAGCGCGAATAATTTTTGTTGAACGAAATTTCGGGAATGTATTAGACAATTCACCTTATAAATGAAGTGGTAAAATTTTAAAGGAAATAACTATTAAATGGAAGTGAATATTTTGGCGTACAACCAATTACATTTATCTTTAGGCTCGGCCGGATCTGACGTGCGATATTGTATGATTAGTTAGGTTTAAGTGAGTCTTTTTATGAGTAACAATGGAGGCGGTTTCCTAATGTTGGTACCACAGAAAGCAATATTTCGCGCCATGTTTTTATGTTATTTTTGTAACAGTTGAGCCTACCATGGTGACATAAATTAGCTTATCGTTTATTTTCCACCTGTTTTGTCGGGAAAAATTGTAGTGTATAGAGGGGTACCATAGCTCGAAATTTTTTGAACCAAAATTTTGAAGAGCTTTGAGTATAGGTTGCCGGTTCCCGTTCAATTTTACTTCTTTAAAGTGTTCCTGTGGCGGTATTTTAAGTAACAACTTTTTGCTATTTTCTAGATGTAAAAAGTTTGCACTGGAGAAAGTGCGACGCCTTTCAACCGAAGAGGGTTGCAGATTCGAAACTGGTCACTAGCTAGTCGGTTGTGTCTTTGCGCAAGGTACTTAAAAGACATTGACAAAACCCAGCGGTTTAATGGGTTCTACCAAATTGAAACGTGTGAATCATACACAACACACAGCACTACAATAGCTCCGGTAACCCGACGATGGGCTTAAGGTAATCAGACGATTGCCCGTGTGTTAAAAAATACTGTATTGTAGGACGGTGTTATTAGATTCCTTTACTGTGGACAACATTATTATGTATATAGGCCAAAGAACCCGTTTCAAACTGATGAACAATTTACACAGATCGCACCTCCGAAATAAACAAACCCCTCCGGTAAGTCGAAATGTTAATGTGTAACACATTTAATAGCCTTTTAGTTTAATGTGTATAGGAGCGTAAACAATAAAATAGAATATTTATCGATTTGTGGAGAGTATTCTTGAAGAATTATACTAATTTGGCTTTACACAGTGAGCTAAGGAATGATGATTTTTATATTTACAACTGAGATGCCCGTTTCAGTCCTGATTATAATATTAAATTTCGACTCTTCAGGTTGACCGTTCTGGTTGTTTATTTGCGCAAAAACTTTCGAAACTGGTGTATTTTACCATTTGCAATATTTAATTACTCATGATGACTAAACTTATTAGCCTAATCTAGAGAAGTAACTTAAACTTAGCCGTGTATTTTCTGTTTTAGAAAAATCAACTAAGCGCTTTTGCTATTACATTATCAAACGCAACTGCGGTTATGTGTAACAACATTTGCCTGCAAATTTAAGTCAGTTATTTTCCACCTCCGTGTAAAAAATAAACAAATATTTCTGTTCCTATCAGAACACTCCCCGGCGAGTAACGAGACTAATAAATCTATTGATAATGACAAATAAATATATATAATATCGTAAAATTAAATATTATTCTAAGAAAATTATTGGGTGAATTATTCCAGGAAGTTACATAACTAGGTTGGGCATATATGATTGATTAACTATTTTTTTTCTTTCTAAGTTCCACAGCGATGTTAAAATCAATTTCCACGCTATAGCGATTTTCAGGTGAAAATTGTTAAAGAATGCTATAAAGTTAGCAAACAAAACTACTCGCTGTTAAAGAAACAAGAAAATGTGTGCCTTTAACTGCTTTAGCCTATTCAGAGATACAGTGAAACATAGCAATATTAATATCCCGCATCGGTATGTAAGCACCCGAAATGTAGGGTCGAAACTAGTCGCTTGAAAATGAAATGTGTTTTTGGGCAAGGGATACCATCTGAACTGAGTGGATTATGGGTTCTATTGTTTCATTTCTAGTATACAACGCCTAGATGACTATAGTGCTTTATTAATAAAAACAAATTGGCGATTAAAAGTGAGCTGTGAAAATTGACCACCATGGGGGTTTTGTCTATATTTCCGAGGTTTAAGTTTAAATTTCATGATAGGGTCGCCACTTAAACCATTATAGATATCGGTAAACGGACCAGTTTGGTTAACCAAGATTCAGCCACACGACCGTATTGGTTGGTTAAAGTGACATTTTACCAGGCTGTGTTTCGAACCCATGATGAATTCGCAACTCAGTCCGTTTTTCTAAAAAAATCAGTATATGTGTTCGGATTACCCACCCGGCAACTCGATTGTAGTGGTCAACGTGGCTTTTTTGCCAAGTCAAGTTTCGATCCCAAGATGGGCCAGGCACAAGGAACGTTTTTGTATAAAAGTCGGTGTATATATCGGTCGCGCTAACCAGCATGAGGCCACACGACCGCACAACGTCATTTTTTTAATCGAGTCAGCAGCACCGTTTTTTTTGTACAAGAGTCCGGTATATGTATAGGTCGCGTTAACCAGTCGGCCATACGACCGTGCCCACACAACGTGACTTAATTACAGGACTGTCGTCATCGTGTAATTACGCCCACTTGCACAGTTAATGCGAGGTCATCAGACGATCGTGATAACTCTTCCGTATTTTCCATTTCACTATGATAAAATATTAATCTGTGATCACGAACACCAATGAATATTCTGTGTATACACTTAACCATATTGCAGGTAAAACCCCCGTTATGAATATATTATATTAAAATATGTCATAACCAAAGTAGATATTTTTTCATCCAAGAACATAGTAGGATCGTGCTTTACAAAATGGTTAATTAAAATAGATAATTTGCATTCATTAAACACAAATTGCGTATAAGGTGTTACGTCATTCAAAATTGGGAATAAACCAATCATGGTTATGTCAGTTATTAAGGCGTCTAATTGCCACTATTAGTCTGATCTTATCTATCACGTTATATCGTGTACGCTGAAGTAGTGTGGTGCTGATTATTCAATACAGCGCATCATAAACAAAGAATTGGGCTCTTTGACGAATAAACTATCAATAATCGCTGGTTTCCACTGAATGTAAACTAATTATTACCAGGATTGTATACAAATCGTAATAAACATTTCTTTTAGGGAAAAAGGACGAACGCGTATATAAGCGTTGGAAAATTGATAGAATGCATCAAATACTTATTGATATATACTACAGCACACAGGAAACAAAACAAGAAGCTAATACAAAATGAAGTTATTCCTGATTCTCAACATCGTCGTACTCGCAGCAAATGCAATGGAACGAGAACAAGCAATGGCTGGTGGAAGCTCAGAACCACAATGCAGTAAGTACCATCAATATTTTCGTTTGATAAACTTCGATCACTTCCTACAATCAATTGTTTGGTTTTATACAACTCAAACAGTACTCTAAGGACTTACTTTACACGCAGGTACAACATGTAGTGATCAATGGATAGGTTGTGGCCACGATCTTATGGTAGCCGCTTGCCAGTACACTAACTATGTGGGAGATATAGTTAGAAGTAAATGTGCAATGTCTTGTGGCGCGTGCCGTGTCTGTCCAGTGGATGAATCAGCTCGATCTTGTAGTAAGTTAAAAAAATGGACGTTTAATGTATATTATATATTAAGTATAGTTTCTAAAAAAATATTTTGAATGGTAAAATTTTTTTAGTGGTATTTAAGTTAAAAATCAGGACGTTTATTTTTTATACGCATATTTTCTGCAAAATCATTTTTGATTGGTATTTACTTTTTAGACGAAGAAGATACTTGTACAGATACAAATGTTTACTGCGCACAGTACCTAGCACCGGTGTACTGTAAAAATCACGCTTTATCATTTCTCGTGAAAAATGTTTGCAAGAAATCGTGTGGACTGTGTCCGGTTCGTACTTGTGGAAGATCAACCGTACAACAACCATGCTCTGCGGGTAAGAACATCGCGAAAACTTACTTGTGATTAACTTTATACGTTATATTTCACTGAACGAATCTACTGTTTAGATTGTGAAGATTTAGACATCGAATGTGCGTACTGGTCCCAGGAAATGAACTACTGTAGTGCATCTTCAATCTACAAGGACTGGATGGAAAGAAGATGCAGACAAAGCTGCAGGTTGTGCAGAAAATGCGGCGAAGGCGAACTTGCCGTTCCACCTGAAGCATCTGTCCAAGGAGAATTGGTTGCTCCAACTCGACCACCAACAACCAATGCACCCACTACATCAATGTCAAGTTCGACATCTGAACCGACAACTACAACTACAACTGTACAGTCAACCGAGTTGCCCACTGAAACAATCCAAACGGAAGTGGACACTGTCGTTATCGAGACTCTGCCAAGTGAAACACCGGCGATACAACAAGGTAATAACGTGTATTTATTCTAATGAGTAGATTTTTGGTTGGTATGCAGGGGTATAAACTATTAGTTAGTTCTATTTTTACGGAGGATATATAATTGAAACGTTTTTTTTATTACAACCCATTAACCTACTGCATTAAAGCGCAACACGCCAATTGCCTTTCCCAGGACACAACCGAAGAGTCGGTGACTAGTTTCGATCCTACAGATTTTTTTGCAAGGCTAAACAATATTCCACATAAAAATATCTCGTCTCGAAACTGCACTATCCCGAAATTAACATTAGAATATTACTTATTTGATAGTTGGGTGCGAAATCGAATGTCAAAATGGAACCTGTGCTGGATCAGAGCGGAGATCAATCTGCGTGTGCGACCACTCTGCTCCCGGTGTAGTCTCACCTAGATGTGGTAGCACGTGTGAAGCAAGTTGTATCAAACCAACAGGATTTCTCGGTCAATGGAGTGATAATTGCACTGGAGAAATTGTGTGCACTTGTCACCCAACTGGTGATCCCGACACTGGGATTCCCGCTGGAGCTGTATGCCGATAATTATCGCTCGGAATGGATATTTTTAATACTCCTGTTGAGTAACAACCGTTTGTAATTTTGCGTACTTGCCCCGCCTCGTTTTTAAAAAAATCTTTGAAATACTGAAAATAAAAAGGTGTGTTATTTATATTTGGTTTATAAACCAATTTGTAATTTCGGTCGGTAAGCTAAATTTACTGGTAGCGTGTTGGACTATCTCGAAATGTGACGAGATCGAGAGTCTTATTTTGTGTGCATACTAGTGTAGAATCGGCTACTTCATTTTGTGCAAACCACATTTTGCACACAACCCGCATAACACAATCACTTTCTATTTAACAATAATCTGGCGGTTAATCACGTTAAAACGCGCCATTTCGTTAAGCTACGTAATATGACGTTTGCTTGTGTGATAACCGAGTGTGTTTTAATTCACTGAAACACAACAAGGAATACCCTATATCCTGCTGGTACCATTTGGCTAGATTCTCAAGGTCTATATTATACTGCTAAACTTCGTTTGTCCCGTCTAAAACATTAATATTATGTACGTTAGAACTAAAGAAACAAATAGTGCGGCTACTGAGGTTACGCATTTTAGACGGGGTAATTCCATTTAATAGCAGTTCAATAAAGCTTCAAAACTGTTAGGATTGTATAATGTCTCGGACAGTTAATTTATTCAATATTTCATCCGTATGGACATTCCGCAAGTACATCGGTGGATTTCAATTCAACCGGCTTGTGAATTGCTGTTTTTATATACAGGATGAAAGTGATTTCAAGATTAGGCTTAAGATGTTAATCCCAGTTCGTATAACGATTAAAACAGATGCTGCTCGTCTGTCGTCAGTTAGTTCACAGGTATATGTCCTTTTTCTAAAGTTGATTATATATAAACCTACATTGTAATTCGTAGACGAATGTGGTAAAATGTTTTTATACCTATTAAAAAAAGAAACTACATAAACCCATCCTCCAGTTAGCTTTCGAATTTAATTTTTTTGGATATCAGCGATTTTAAAAAAACAGCACCAACAAAATTTATCATGAATTGTAATGATGTTGCACTTTAAAATGCAATTTTTTTGGCGTTTCAAAAATTGCACTGAAAAGCTGCAATTGGTTTAAAATCTGAAGTAAATGTACTGATTACAACCATGGTTATATCTTATTAACCACATTGTGACGAAATTATATATCAGTGATTTTACAGACGATGTGGTTTACTTTTATAAAGTATCACACATACATTGCTATCAACAGTTTAACAAGAAAACTGAATCAAAGAGTAATCCAATGAGCTATGTCGAAAATTATCCATGCATTATTTAGAAGTTGACATTTTGGAACATATAGTGCTTTGATGTTATATCGCCCTATCCAGCTTTCCCAAATACTATGCATGGACAAAGCGTTAAACTTGAATAAAAATAAATAAACAGGATAGTTAGGAGGTCCCATGTTGTAATTTTGATTTATCGCCTTTATGGAATCTCTCAACCTAAAAAATGACAAAGCATAAATGTTTAAGTTAAACGTACATTAAAAAAAATAAGTTCAATCGTATGATGCAAATCATAGTACTGACATTACCAATCACATGCCAGTGTCAAACATCTAGCTGTAGTTCTATGATGTATAACACAATTCTAATATAAGCCTTGACAATCTGTGTTTACAGTTTCTAAACCAGTGTACACTGTAATAACTTTGGTACCGTAACTGGACAGTGGGAAAAATTACCTATTTCTCCGAATTTTATAATATAAATCACTTATTTCGTTAATTATTTTGGGATAGAAATGACTGTATGCAAATCTATACATTTTTTTAGTTATAGGAATGAAACCACATTAGGACTTGAGACTTTCGTACACATTGTTTTTTCCAATAATCTTGAACATTGATACTAAACAAAAGAGTTTTTGGTACTCACTAAACTACGAACATGGCCCAGACATTGGCTGTTTGAAGGTATTTTTGAATCTTTATTGACACAATCTGCAGGTGTGTAAGGCGGTTGAACTAGAACTTCATCCATTACTAAGATACCCTGCTCTTTCAGAGTACAAGGCAACCTGGGAGAAAGCAACATTCCAATAATATGATCTTTAATTTTAAGGATGTTAAGCTATACATTTTACACAATTACCATCTGGTGACAAGAAAAGCAATGGCATTTTGTGGAGAAAAAAGGGACTGCATATTAAAGTAATTTCGACCGGGATGTTATTATTTTAAATTAAACCAAAAATTAATGTATTTATAAAACAGAAATAAGTTTTTTACACAATCACAATCTTGTGATTAGAACAGCAATGTTATATTGTGAAGAAAAAGGGAATTACTATAGTATATAAAAGTAATTTCGGTCGAATCAGGAGGGTAGTAATAAAGTAACCAAAAATTGATGTTCAAAAACATGTCAAATCACCAGTTTTATAAACCATTCATTGTACTTTAATTTAGGCAAATTGTGGTTCAAATATTATTAAACTAGAATGGTACATTATTGTTTTTTTTGTGACCATTTTATAAAAATAGTAAAAGAACTTAGGCTTATAAACTTTTGGAAATAAAATTACTTTAAATGCATTGGCAATAATAAATCATTTTTTGATGACTGACTGGCAAAAATCTTAAAATAATGTGAATAAATATAAGGTAATTGCAAATTAATGTGAAATTACGGACTCCGCTTGAACGGGTTAGTTTTATACAAAGCTGAGGATTTATACAGTGGTAAATGCAATTTCTAAAAATACAAAAATTTGACTAGAGCTTTAATTATTTCTGAGCATTATTAAACGATAATTATCACAATTCGACTATAATAAAGCGAATTTCAAATAATAGTGTATTTGTTTGATCATACAATTTGGAATTTAGCATTATTCGATTCATTTTACATGCATTTTTTCTTGGTATTAAACATGGTGAGAGGACAGGTTATTGTTTTAAATTAACATCATTGTGTTAACCTTTTAAACAAATCAGGAAGGAAAGCCAATTCCTGATATTGTAAATGCTTTTTGGTAGGGATAACAATCACAATTGTTTAATGGAGCATAATCCACTTGGTTTTATAACGCGGTAATAATTTGTAATCATGCGGGACGTGTGCATCCCAACACTCGGTTATTACACCACACTGCAATATTTTTGAATTTTGTATGTGGTTTCTACTTTGATTTAAATAGAAGTCTGACAAATCATAGCTGTATCGCTACTAACTTAATTATTAAATCATTCTTACTAAAAGTTACTCTTTTTAATACCAAGTAGTCTATTTTTTAAAGACAAGTGTAAAATAAATGGGTCAGGTCAATTAGATACCAAACTTGTATTACCAAGTACAAGTGCATTTGCAATATTTTTTTCCACGCAGTAACTTATCTACCCAGAAGGGCAGATCTTAAACACTAATAATAAGCCTTGTTATTAGTAACCGAGTAACTTTTTTTAAACAGTTTCATGCTTGTAAATACTTATAGCAACTTACAGTTTTTTTATGCTTAAAAATAAGTTTATGCCTTCTGTGGATACTCCTGAGCTGCGAGCATTAGCTAGCATAGTTTTCATTTCAACCTCTTCTTTGAAGCGTTGCTGCAACTAAAAGAAAAAAGAAATACCAGTAATCGAAAAAAAAATAAAACTATGGTAACCGAAAAAAAGACTAACAACTGTGTATGATGTTTTGCTATCATTCTAAAACTTTTACAGCATAGCATACATTTATATGACATAAAATGTATATAAATTATCATCATATTGTTGCTGATTTTACAAACAGAATACTGAACATTAAATTAACTTGTTCTTTTGTTTTATCTAAAGAGAAAACTTCGTAGTAACACAAATTAAAACTTAAATATAATTAGACACTGTAACACAAGTTATAGATATTAAGAGTGATGGTTAATGTTATTAGAAGACTTG
>CH000526.1:228946-272636 GCA_000149265.1 Ciona savignyi | reverse complement strand
CCACGGTGTGTCGCATTCTTTGATCACTGTGACGCTCTTTACTAAGTCAAGATTCAACATAGAAACATTATTAAGCTCTTGTTTGCCACATGATGATGGTTGCTCTAAAAAAATATAGAAAACAACATGTCTTAGAAATTGGTAAAAAGTGTTGTCTTTTAGTAAAAAGGTTATTAAATTAACATCACCCACAGGTTAAGTTGGGATGTCCATGGGAAGAAAAATGTCCTTAGTGTACATCGTCTGCATTTTGTTATAAAAGTGTTGAGCACAAAATGTATCAATACAATAAATATATGGCAATACCTCCGGTAACCAACCCAATGGTGCACACTGTATAATCTAATGATACATGATTGATAACACCCCTTATGTTTCTCTACCACTGGTTGTGTTACAGGGATATTTCATCCTAATTCCAAAATCATATTAATGTGCAGAAAAAATTCCCATAACATTTCACAATTAAAAAAAAGATTTGAAGTTTTAGAATTAAAAAGATTTGGTATGAGGTTTACAATGTAACCAAGCAATTAGTAATATTTTATATATGAAATTATGTATTTCTTTGACAACAAAAGGTTGATAAATGGCTTTAAAATGTTTAAAACAATTAAAAACAGAACCACCCCTTTTACTAAATCTCTGCTAAAATGCACACAACCAGAAAGTAATGCTTTGGTTGCTTTTTAGACGCAGTGTTTACAATTAACTTATTAATGACATTTTTTTGCAGGATAATGTTAAAATAATTCTATATTGGAGTGTGCTAGTAAATTTGTAGTTATGTTTTCTGGTAAATTTTAGTTCTGTTATACCAATATTCTACCTTAAAATCAACTGCACTTTGATTAAAACTACAGATAATGTAGGATTGTGGCTTTTATGCTGTTTTAAACAGTGTACAGATAATATTTTAAAGTACAAAAACAAATATTAGCACTTAAACACCGGAAAAAGCAAAACATTTATATACATTAAAGATTGCTATGTTGTAATTTTTATATTCTATGGTTTTGGCTGAACACCAGTGTGGAACCTACAAAGCCTAAAGAAAAAAAATGAATGCAATTCCGGTCATACTTAAAAGTAGAATCTTTGAGTCGTGGTCAAAAGTAATGACTTCCCCTTGTATCACCTCTCCATGGCAGGTTGTACACTTAACAATACTGCCAGGATAGAAGTAATCATTGGAAGCAATCGGTGTGGCCATGTTTCTAACTTGCATTTGCTTCTTGATTTCAAATTAAATCCGTGATGCAGAGACAAAAGTGTATTTGTCACATGTAACGATTAGAAGCACGTCAATTTTACTTGTGTCCGTATCACCTTCAACTTGAAATTAAATGGAAAACTTAATTTGAACTCTGAAAATACATTTTGCAGCAATTTTAAAAATAACCCAATTATTATCTCCAAACAAGTAACAACCATACAAATCTAATTTAGGCAACTGTAAGGTTAAATTTAAACTTTTAAGTTACAATATATAGAAAAAGCGTTACACAAACATTCCATGGTACTTATTTTGAAACCCCAAAGCGGAAAATAACTTTAAACACGGTTAGAAAAATTGCAGCGTCGTAATGTTGACCAAGTTTTAGAATGGTTTTTACTGCTAAACCACGCTATTTTAGAATCTCACAGAAAGATAATGTGTAGAGGTTTTGACTTAACAGATCAAACAGTAGGTATAAGTGGCCCGGCGAATGACCTGTCCATCCTACCTTTGCCACCAGGCCTATTGGATATTGGTCAATTAAAAAAATGGCAATTAGAATTTATTAATTAAAAAACGTTACTACATATTTAGCAAATTGAAAATACATTCATTTTAAACAAAAATACATCTGCAACAAAAACTACTCTGTTATTGAATCTAATTTTAGTAACCAACACATGAGCAACCATTTTTCCAACTTTGCCTACCGGCTTTTCTCATTTACACACTGATTGAAACATTGTACGGCGGGGTGTATTTACCTAAAACATTAGAAATAAAAAAGAATTAATCTTAAAATAACCTAAATCAGATTTTTTGTTAAATTATAAATCACCATCAAGAAAGTCAAGTAGTTACTATAAGGGTACATAGCACTGATGAAAGTTGTATAATAAATATGTAGTATTTGTGGAAATCCCACACGTATTTATAATTGTCCTACTGTGTATTTTTATTATTAATTCGTTATGCCATGTGTCCAGATTTTGTGCATGGGAAGTTACGATTAATTTCGTGTTTAAGACAGATCAGTCGATGAATTGTTTTCCTCCCGCGTTCTGTTTAACGCCGTCCAACCCTCGTGTACAAACATGTGTTTCCTGTTATGTGTCTTATATAAACTGTGTATGATTTCATATTATCAGAGAGCAATTTGGTTGGTCCTCGCTTGGACTACCCGCTCTCTCAAGCTTTAACTCTACCTACTTAAGCTATGCCCCTGTGTGTACAGCGCTCTTCCTGGCTACACCTTGCGGTAATACCTAATAAAATACCTAACTTATATTTACCCTTGTCCTACCCTGCTCAAAACCCGTCAAAGTTACAGCGCTGCAACATATTGTACGAACGTGGTCGGACGACTGTTCAATCAATTTTCATAAAAAGATATTTTGTGACTGGTTTAATCGGGAAGAATATGGGCGATATGCTGGCAGTAGAAACGCTGTGGAAAATAAAATCTGTATCTCGCTTGACGCTGTGTCCTCGGAAAAGGCATTTAACGGATATCGCCTGAACCCAGAGAATTATTAGGTTGTACTAAAAGTGAAGAAATATCTCAATCATAGTCGATACAATAAAAAAACAACAACAACAAGGTACTGCAACAGTTTGGGTGATCCGACCGTGGGCGCTCACATATAGGTGGCTTGTAACCGTGTGGTAACGCAGTACGGTCGTGTGGCCGAATGCTTAACGCGACCAATACATATACCGACTCTTATACAAAAAACGGTCCTGGTGACGAGCCCATCATGGGTTCGAACCTTGGCTCGGTAAAAAAAATAACCCTGACATTATGTCCGTCCGATTAGCGTAGTAAGTTAGTGCGTCGCCCTTCAGTCGCTAGTTAGTCCTTTGTGGTCTTGGCCAAGGTAATTAACGAAAAATTGAAGACACGCCTTAAGCATGCATAACACACTGCAATAGCGCTAGTAAAGGTTACCGGAGCTATTGCAGTGTGTTGTGTATGATACACACATTCCTTTAATTTGGTAGAAGCCATTAATCTGCTGGGTTAAGGCAATGTCCGTTAAGTGCCTTGCCGAAGAATACAACCGACTAGCTAGCCACCAGTTTCGCACCTGTAACCTTTTGGTTGAAAGGAGTCGCACTAAACCACCAGACTAACCAGTCGGTGTAATAGTTAGCGATAAGTTTCAAATCTGCAACCTTTCGGTTTAAAGGCGTCGCACTAAACAACCAGACCAACCGGTAGGACAAATTTTTGGAGACGTACGGCATAATACCATAGAAAACTATAAAAAGTAGTTTTCTATGATGGTAAGTTATAGCGGTATGTTTAATCAAAGCCTATTTAGCTTATGTTTAAATTTTATCCAGGCGAAAAGTCTCCCATATCTGTTGATCAGTCTTAGTTACCATACCATTGTTGTTTTATCGGAAATTTAAAAAATGGCTTGTAAGTTGGTTCTACAGCAATGCCTTTCGGCCAAGCTTGAAGTCAAACCCGCTACCGAAAGCCAAACAGCCGAGTATGTAGAAATATCTCGTGGTAAGGTGGCTTACATTTGTTTTTTAAAGCTCGCTGATCAAAGCACAGTTGAAAAACTGATAACTTTGGTGACAACTATAAAATTATCACGAAATGACGCCGGAAAATTAGTTTCTATTTTGGAACTGCCAGGTGATTTGTTGATTGTCCCCCAAGCAACCCTGGGTGGACAACTGAAAGGGAAACGAATGCAATATCATCAAAACATTGATAAAACTGTTGGATCTGAACTATATGCCAAATTTGTAGACGGTTGCAAACAAATTTTTAAAACTAGTTGCTTTAAAACTGAAGCAGGTACTTATGGTAATTTACAAGTTTTGAACATTGAAACTAATGGTCCTTATACCCATTTAATTGATATAACCTGAACAAGAAATCTATTTTGGCTGGCAATAATATTTTCCCATGCTGGTGATATAGTTAGTCCCAATTCCCAATCTACCAACAGACTTCTACCAACAGACTAATAAGTTACTTACCTAATGTGCTGTTAAGTATTTTATTGGTGTCTTATTTTGTTACCAAATTGTAAATGCATTCCCGAACAAGAATTTACAGCTTCTAAAAAGCTTTTTACACAGGAATTTATATGGCAAAATCCGGTCTGTATTATTATTTTATACATACCAAAATAATGTTATTGAATAGTATGTCATTTAATACATTGTCAGTAATAAACAAATAATATACGATTTCAGTGCTGTGTAATAAAAAAATGTCAGTAAAACAACGTACAGGTGTTGTGTAATAGTACCGTATAGTGTAAATAGAACAATACAGTTTGTAGGTAAAAGCTTACCATTTTAAATAGGCTATAGCATGTATTGAAACCAGCCAATGGATTTTTAGACACGGAGGCAAGACACATATCAGCAGACTTGCTTCAAGGTAATTAGACATTAGGTAAAAGAAATCATGGTTGCTCTCATGCATTTTGTTCACATAAAGAGATGAAACCTGAATATTTTATGACAATGCTAAACTTAAAGCAATAAATTGTTGTGTATGAAATTGCATTTAAAAAGGTAACAATGGAACAAACAAGAGTCATAGTGCAAAACGAGGCACCACTTTGATTAAAAAAACAATAAAACATAAGACACAATTGTTGTTGTTAAAATGTTACCACACGATATCAGTTTCAGTTAATCAGGTTATAAAAAATATTGAAGAGATACCAGACTGTTAGTTTGAAGCTGATATCTTTGTTTTAAGCAAACCAGGATTATGATAATTCATGTTGAGACATGTGTTTCAGAACGTGACGGTGGAACACTCCTTGGCTCTTGACCACGTAGTAAAAGAAAGCCATACAAAAGAAACAGCAACATCAATGCAGCGCTACATATCTAAAAAAAATAATGGAAAACGTGACCCGGACTTTCTACATTATGGTTTTTGTATAGTTTGTTAATTGGTTAATACTGAAATTTTCCTTAAGACTAGAGAAAATATTTTCCTACTTTTGTCACCTAAATGTTTTATAAAACATTTGATCTCTTATATGACTTTCCTGATGATGATGCCAACAGATTTTAACAGCCATTGAGCCAAATCTTTTTTTTTCTTCATTTTTTTTTTCATTTTAAGACCACAAACAATAACACTAAGACACCATTTCATTCAATATAAATTGTGTGTTTTGTACAACTCCCTTCTCTGCATGTACAGCTGTTACATGTAAGGATGTAAGACTTAATTTTTTAATGGCTGCATTTAAATTAAATATGCTGTGAGCCTATTGATGCACAATACCTGCTTAGAATCATATTCAGAGACATGCATTAAGATAAAGACAGGGATTTAACCTACACCCTGTCTAGCAAGACTACCATGCATAAACCTCTAAACTACTAACAAGATAAAAAAAGCTTTATTATCGTTTGCTTTTAACACATTTTTGTAGCAGCATTTTAAATCAACTTACAGCAGTGGCAACAGTAAGCCCATGAAGATTTGGAATTATATATGCAGTAAACCGTCCACTCAGTGCAGCTGCAATACACATGCCTACAAAATTGAGCACAGCACAAATCACAGCGTACAGCAGTTCCTATATTTTTGATGCTGTTAAATTTTACTAAAAATAATATTTAACTGCCATTTTAATATGTTTTTAAATCTTCACAATGGCCAATTTAAAATTGATTGTTTATGCAGTTGGTTCCCTGGAGCATTTTTCTAAAAGGATGCAACTTTAATACCAGAGGTTGGCTCAATTGTTTGTTTCCTTTGGTAAGGTAGGGTACCTAGCATACATCAACTCAGTGGATTAATGAGTTAAAAACAAAAACTAAGGTCTCACGTTTTTTCATTAACAATGATAAAACGGAAATAACTTACTAAGATTTTCCAAGGGGCTCTTCGAACTAGCGGCAGGCTATAAAGTTGAAAAAAATAAACCACATAGCTGAATAATTCTGTCACAAAGGTAAATCCCAATGCGAATGAGACAAATACCAACTCTGAAGTCCTTGGAGTATGCCAAATCCAGTAGTTTGAAGACAGGTTTAAAATCCATGCAATCAGAGATAAAATCTGTAAACATTTGATTTAGTGTTGGTGAATCCCATTATTGAAATCTAGTGGATTAATCAACAAAAGCAATGTCTGCATAATATGCAATACCAAAAAATGGTCTTGGCAACCATTCCAGTAAAAGTAGTATCGGTATTTCCTGTGTTCTTTTCAAATTGTTAACTGATTGTGACAGTTTCATTAATATTACTGTGTTCTAGTATTTTAAACAATCGTATGCCTTTATTTATTATAGACTCAGTCTGCAGGGTACCGTATGTATCTTACAAACAGCATTTTGTGCATAGTTCCATATGAGCACAATCATTATAAAGTATCAGTATATAGCTTTTTCACAAAAAAATTTAATTGGTGTGCAATTACAATTTTAAAAGTATGGTTATGTAGTGTGTTTAAAGGCCCTTTTTCCAAAGTTTGTTTTCTGACATTTGATCCACTGTTTAAAGTGGGGTTAAAAAAAACACAGAAACGTCCATTGATTTCTTTAATAGTAGCATATTAAACTGAGACGATAATTTCTTTTTTAAGCTATTTAATTTTCATATTTATGATAACTATTGAACAAATTGCGGTTTTTGTAGTTCATAGTTTACAGAGTTAAAAGTTTCTGGTTTATTGCTTGGTCTACAGGTAGTATTTTTTGAAGTGCAACTACAAGTGTTATTTATAACTTACCACAACAAGCGCTTTAAAAATACCATCTCTGGACTTTAACAAACCTCCCTTCCAATCCACTGAAGAACGAGCCATTTTTTCTAGTGTACAAATTTGGTTTCTTTAAAAAAAACCTGTTGCATAAAAATGTGGTAAGGTATAAAAAATTGCTGAGTAACAAAGGTTAGCATTTCGCCTTTCATGAACCAGTTGTAGGATTTAAACTAACCGCTGACTGGCCAGTTTAGATATTAGTCCTAGCGGGCAGCGTCTGGATTTCATACTTTATCAAAAAGATTGATTCTTTTTCACATTTTTTTCATAGGGTCTTGAGCCTTCTACTTCTTTTACGTATTTACCCTCCATAAGGTATTTAGTCTTTCCCTCCTTTTAGTTTTACCCATAAGATATATAACATTTCTGTCCTTCCCATTATTTTCCTTCATAATGTGTATAAGCTCTCCATCCTTTTCTGTATTTCCCATAGGGTATATAGCGTTTCCTTTTCTTTCCATAGTTCCCTCACTAAAGCATTAACCTGTTTCCCTCTGGTTTTCCAGAAAGTATATAACATTTCTCTCGGTCAATTTGATTAATGATTTCCCTTCTTTTCTTTATAATATTTCAATGCTATTCCTTTCCTCTCTCGTTTTAGTTTACCTGTTCCTTCCTCTTTCCCGCCTTTTATTATTGCCCAAAAACAACCGCAAAATGGCGATCGGTATTACACGTCATGGAAACATAATATTAAAACAATATAGGAAAATAAACGGACGCGGCAGTAAAAGCAAAGAAGTAAAGTAACGGAATGTGTAATCAATTCCACGTTTTGAATAAGTATCAAAATCGATTACCAAATTCACGTTTTAAATAAGTAACGGAACCGGTAACTAACTTTATGCATGTAAAACGCATACTTAAGTTGTCGATTTAAAATGCGTGACACTTTGATTGCTGATTCGGAAAATTCCCGTAATGTTTGATTTCAAAATCCTGACTTTGGCGAATGTTGATCCATCACGCTTTTCCAAACAAAAATCGCGAATAAGAGGCGTTTTACAATGACGCCATTCAGCCATTTTCCATTAACTGAACCGGCATGCGAAGTATCCTAGGTATGCGAAGTGATGGTATGCGCCCCTTTCAGGTAAAATTCCCCTTTTACAGTAAAATGTTGGGGTAGGCCACAGCAGGACGGGTAATAGAAAGACCTTGCCAATAATCTTTGGCGGTCTTTGCCCACGTCGTCTTAATAAGACATTATTCCAGAATACGGATTAAGGTTGAACACAAGGTTATTGCTTAAAACTAGTTTTTGGATCGTATATCCGGGACATACTACCACTTTCTTATTCCACACTGAAAACTTACTCCCACTTTCTTTTCTATACTAAAAGATAATTGTTTCACACAATTTTATTGTTCCATTAACGTTCACTTTGAAAATTGTGAAACTACCCCTATGTCGCGCATGGCCCACGCCACGCGTTCCGACCCATGTCACACATGAATTGTCGAGGTTACAATCTAGTTAACGTCAAAACAATTGTACTACCATTATTTCTAATTAAAAATTACGCGCAGTGGATGGTAAAACGTAAAAGTAGTGCTTTTTTCACGATTGATGAACGGTGATACAAAATATAGGATAAAAAGATTGTTTATGTTTACAAATGTTCATGCTGAGCTATAAGAACACGTGTAAGTTAACTTGAGTTAAGATATGTTAAGTTGACAAGAAAATTTACTATAAATATATCATTATATATATAAACTATTCGAGCAACAGACTATAAACGCGAAATATCTTGGTCTTGAGAAGGACTTCGGCTGCTTCTTAATCCTATAGGGGGCACTAAAGTGCTACGGGTTCCTCGTCTGGCTGATACCTTCTTGTTGCGAGATCTGCTGATCATAGAGGTTATTGGCCGTAGCCAAACCTCTCGAGCATCAGTATTTCTAACCGAGGTTAAAACGAATATACTGAAACCCTATGAAAATAAAAGAGAAGTGGGCATCAGGCGAGTAATTAGGGGATTAAATAAAGTACATCTTTGTGGTTGCAATGACAGGATTATATATTCTGAATGGTGGTCCAAAACTAAAATAGGCTGACACCATTATCTTTACGTTTACCGAATTTTAATAAATTTACATGTATTGTCAATAGGCATACCAAAAGTTTCTGTCTTACCCGAATTACAAATCAAATAGCATGCAAAACGGCCACAGCGAAACGGGAAAAATTGTGTGTAATTAAACCTACCTGCAAAGTTGTAGTAATTGCAAACAGCCAATTGAAAATTGATACATATATGGGATCATTTGAGATAAGCATGAAATAACCGAATATCCACGACACTCCGAGAATTGATGTCATTGTAATCGCGATTGTCATCATTTGCTTTGCATTTCTCCTGTGCGACGATTCCACCTTTAAAAAATGTTTTGATCAAACCAAAGCACACAATGCCTTTACCTGATTTTCCAGAATATTTTATTTAGTCGACGCAACATTTCTACAGTTTGTCTTTAACCAACCAATCGTGTGGCTGGTTTTAAAACATGAGCGCTAGGTTTTTGAATCCGCACAGATAAGAACATTTGAGCTCCTATTGTCGTTATACATCGCTGGCCAAGAACGCAATTCACACATATCCAACCTTTGTTTGGCTCAATGTAAGTTCCCGCAAAACGATTAAAACAACCACAAAATTAATAGTCAACATCACGCCGACGGGAAGAAGGAATCCATAGTACAGAACTGGCCCGTGCAACCAACACATATTGGTGGATCGGTAGTAGCTCGAATACTTAGCACCATCTAAATGTTTATTTAATGGGTTATTTACATTTTCTGCTTAGTTTATTTAGTGGGTTACTGCTTTTTAAGTTATCTTATTATAAGTAATACGTAATACTGATTTGGATATGAAAATTTAAACTTACCCTGAGAACAGCTAAAGTTGATCTGTTTCTTGTCAAAGTAACCTAACGTCAGTCCAGCAGCAACACCAACCATAACAGCTGGGGTTGCATAGGCGTATACTCCAGCTCGTAACATGAAGTTTTTACCTCTTTGTCTAAAAACCTAAATAGAGAATTAAAGTATATATATAGTCACAGCATAGGCCTAACGGTATTAATTTTTAGAGCGACGCTTATATACTAACTAGGTTATCATTACCTGCACTAACGACATGTACATATCGTACGTGTAGACGGTCATCCAACACCACGTCACTAAGAAAAAGTAGTGAAGAAACACCGCTATTATTGTACAGAGAGTTGGTAAATGGGCTTGAGGTACTCCAAAAACAAACAACAACAAAGATACCGCAAGGTTGGAACAAATATGGCATAGCATCCTTGCCGGACGTCTCCTTCTGATTTCCCTTAAGGGTAAATTTAGTTATGAATTAGTACAGTATATAGTTTATTAGAAAAATTTGGTATAAAATTACCGCACAATCGGGTTGGCTCTTTCGGTAAGAGCGGTCAAAGGCAGTCAAAGTCGAAAGGTTGTTCGAAAATCCAGTGTTTTATTGGGTTAAACTAAAACAGCATAGTAACATCTCATTCATATAAACATCACGCAGTAATGCGCGAGGGTCAGGTGTTTCATAATGCTCGTTACGAAACCCCTTAGAGATAAAAGTACAAACTATCCAATGGGCCCAAGGATACCAGAGTGCCGCGGAGATTTTTGTTCTCAAACAAGACTCAAAACTTAGTTATGTTACATTTTACCACGGAGTTTTAGCAGTTTGATATTCATGCCTACCTGTCTATAGAATGAACGACCACCGTAATAATCAAACCAAATATCGAAAGTCCACAGCCTACGTAGCTCACAACTGAAATTATAACATCTCCAGCAACCGGCTGATATTTCTGAAAACGCATAAGACCGTTTTATTTTCATTCGATGCATATTTATCAGTTTAATGAAACGCTAATTATAATGATAAGATTGACCATCGTGAAGAATTTAGCCACAGGAGAAACCAAAATGCTTGAAAAGACGTGGTAGTGTAGTAAAAGCGGTGTATAGGATAGGATAACCATGTTTATAGCCGTAAATGGGAAATCACATGAAGCGTTATCATACGTATTTGTCAGGATAACCCCGTCCACCTTTGGATTACGGAAGATATTACAGTATGACTAAAACTTTCCTTCAATTTTTGTAAAGGCCATTAAACAAGTTGGTTTAGTTAATGTCCTTTAAGTTCCTTAAAGTTTTTAGGTCGATTTAGTTAGGATAGACAATTGACAAACACCAGTTTTAAATCAAAATCGTTTTGACAAATTTACAAATGTATTTACCACAAGTACACCGAAGTTCGTTAGATGGTTGCATTGGCAACGAGGAGCGCCTGATGTAATATTGAGACAGCAACCATTACTTGACCATCTATTGATATTGAAATCCCAGAAAACGCACTTCACATGATCACCTGAAATCCTAATCTGACGAGCAATTTTAATCTCACCGTAATTGCACATTTAATATAAGTGTTTTTTTTAACATATGCTATGATTATGTATTAGTATATACGTCATTACCAGGAAAAAAATTGTAGTTTAATGAACCTTTAATCAGTTCCGTTAAAGGCAAATATGCATAGATTTTGTTTCATTCTATGGACTGCAGATATTTAGGATTTGTAACTTTCAGAGTTATAAAATGACTTAGTGATTCCTTCTCAGCATGGCACTTAGTTTAGGCTATCATGGTTGGTAGGTCGTCTATTGATAGAATGCTAGCTAGCTGACATACAGCAAACTAGCCATATATTTTACCCAGTCATATTATTCCTTGCCACTACACTTTTGCTAGATAAGTATAGGTTAGGTAGGATAAATATAAAAGTGGTATATCGATAAAACAATTCAATAAACATAGTATTAAAAGACAGCGTATACCTTGTAACTTTCATCGGAAATCAAAGATTTCCTGCCGTAGGTAAGATTTTGAAAGATAATTCTGATAGGATCTTTTAGATTCTTTAATGTGACGTCCTCACCAAGTCTAATCGACATTATCTAAGGTTGTAATATATTTTTAAAGTGTATTTATAACAATAACGAGCAAAACAGCTTTAAAATAAAATGCTATCACTGTCTAGGCATGCAAAAACGAGCGCAATGTTATTAGATATTTTGAGAACTACTTCTTAATTAACTCAAGTGTGGGCTTACCCATGCGGTATTCCATTCATGGTCGAAAGTAAATAAAGTGGAATTATTGTACTTAATAAAGCTCGCTCTTCGTCTGTCACGTCCAGCAATTTTGTTGATGGTTGAATTGTTTGCAGTGTTTCCTGGCCAAGCTAACTTAGACGTACTTTCCGGTATTTCAATTTTAAATCCTAAGTTTGTGCCAAACGGGACTAGATTAAGTGAAGAAGCAACGGTTGATGGTTCGAGATCTAGAACCTGGACATGAATAAATTATTATTTTACTCATCCATTAACGACTCCATTTACGAACGGAAACTGGTCCGGCCCGGTGGTCTAGCGGTTAAGTTCGTCGCCTTTCAATCGAAAGGTTGCAGGTGCGAAACTGGTCGCTAGCTAGTCGGTTGTGTCCTTGGGCAAGGCACTTTACGGACATTGCCTGAACCCAGCGGATTAATGGGTTCTACCACATTGAAGGAACGTGTCTATCATATACAACACACTGCAATAGCTCCGGTAACCCGACGATGGGCGCGAGGTGATCTGACGATTGCCCGTGTGATAACCCCCTAGGTTTTCCCATTCACGGGGATAAACATGAATATCCTATCCTAAACTCGTTATAATGCATCTGCCAAATTTATAAGAGTGCATTATAGGGTTGTTATGTATACAACCGCAATTTCCACGTTTCCATTGTATTGTTAGCAAGCGAAAAAGCCGCCCTAAATAATTATAGTGGTTATTATTTACCGGGACTGATATAATTTGATAGGCCTACGATATTTTAGGCATATTATTGCTTACTTTGCTATCATTAAATGGTCGTTTTACCTTTATGTTAAACAAGTCCGTATTGATCGAAAGCTCGCTGGTGTTTAACATTACACGGGAAGCTAAGGACGTAATGGATTTGATGATGTCACTTTTCAATCTCAATTCGTGGTCGGCCAATTCGGAACGGTTACTTGTAAAGTTGTTCCAGTCGTATAACGCTAACGTTGAAGTAATATTGGCGGCATGAAGTAGAGTTTGTTCAGAAATCTGCAAAATGTAAATGTTTGTAAAAATTAAAGTAATTCAAGTGCAAAAGAAAAACAACAGGGTTACAGACTTGTTATTGTAAATATGTATCCATACTGAAAAATAAAAACACGTTTTAAGTCCTATGCTTAACCGATTAATTATGCATGTGCTTTTAGCATAGTCTTCAAAAGAGGCAACATGTTACCTAATTAAAACAATTGGTTCTATTTACAGATTTCATAAATTATCCAAATAATATCGTGAAAGAGTAATCCGTGCACTTAAAGGGATTATAATTGACAAAGAAGGCAATGTAGAGTATTTTTTAATTAATAATATGTAGGACATACCTGTAAGTTGTTCTGTTTTCCAAGCTCGCTGACTAATTTCATAAACAAGACGATCTTCTTTAAAATATTTATTTTAACTGCATTCGTTTGTAATAGGTTTTCGATCTTTCTGAAAACTGCTTCAGTTTTCGCTGTAGTTAAATTCGTACATAACGCCTAGAAAAGACGCAGTATTAAATATGTTTTTTATATCCCATACAATAAGTGTTAAATCCTCACTTTTACATAGCGGACTTATATTATTTAATAAACCGCAGTCAGGAACATCCAAAAATATAAAACTTCCGCTAAATTGTCCGGTCCGTTGCCTTTCAGAGGAAAGGTTACAGGTGCGAAACTGGTCGCTAGCTAGTGGATTGTGTCCCTGGGCAAGGCACTTTACGGACATTGCCTGAACTCAGCGGATTAATGGGTTCTAAAATTGAAGGAACGTGTATATCATATTTAACTGCAATGGCTCAGGTAACCTGACGGTGGGCGCGAAGTGATCTGACGATTGGCCGTGTGTTAACCCCCTTGGTTTTCCCATTGACGGGGATAAACATGAATATCCTTTCCTATCCTATTAGGAAGCAACCTGCTTAATTTCACTGTTGTTGATCTGCCAGTTACCTATCCGGATCATTTCGATGCAGCATAAGGCTCTTTGCTTTTTGCTTGTCCTCTCAGCAAAATAAACACTCGCATTGGCTGTTTTCGAACTTACATTACGGCCTTGGATGAGAAACTTCAATTTATCTATTAAGCATTCCAATATGCCAGACACGAATCGGGGCAAAAATACATCTTTTAGCATCCTTTTATCAGACCGAATTAAACTCTTCCCTATAAAACGCGAAGGCTCGACTTTAATAACATTTCACTATGGTTTTCTGTTTTGGTTGTGATACAAAAACTTGTTAATCTGTTATTAAACGACCCTTTTCTACCAAACCGGAGAGTTGAAAACAAAGAAAAGATCGTTTCAGTAGAACCCGCATTCGGGTTTCATATATAATTTGACCAAGCTTTACCAACATTACTTACGTTATCTAAAACAGAAATAAAAGTGTCGTCCATATTGCCTTCACAATCCGTATAATTGGAACTCTCTGCAAGATATCAAATAGTTACATGTGATAATAGGATGGGTAGTTTAATTGTTTAACACTGATCACAGAGTTAATCATACGATCATATCGCGATTACACAAAAGAGCGTTATCACACGAGTGATAGTAAAATTAACCAGGTCAACCATGGGTTAACCGCAATCCTTATAATACCAATTGTATTTAATCAATTTATAGGTTGTTTGAGAGATTTCTCTTCTAGTAATGTAATATTTAAGCTCTGGAAGGTAAACAATATTTGACTATATAGCCAGGCTCAACTAGCTAAATAAGTACCAATTTTAGCCCGAACATAGGGAGCTGGTGGCTAATATGTATTGGATAAGCGTTGGCAAACAAACGGTAAGTCAATACAATATGTTTCAGAACTGTTTAAAAAAAATAAAATAGAAACCCGGTTTAGGCCGCCGATGGTTTATTGATAGCCTATCTTGCGACTGGAAAAGACTACTTATTTAAAATATTATTTTGCCTAACAAAAGACTAAGTTTCATTGCGATTACATTACTCATTCTTGTAGATGTCGGGGCAACATGTCATGCCCGTCGTAATTATGATTCAGGAACAAATTTGTGATTCTGGAAACAAATTTCGTTTATTTCCCCAGGTATTTTATTTGTTTCTTCAACTTTAATTTTTAATTTGATTGTAACAGTTTTTTCGTTTTTTAACATTGATTGCAAAAAAATAATTTGTTATTTAATATATACAGGTTTGGGAAATTAAGTTCCATTAAAGCACAACTTAATAAACCACTGCCTAATTAATAAACAGTAGATTACACCTAAACAAGATTGACTTCGATTATTTATATTTTCCTCCTTAATATCAGTCGTTATAGAATGTTCTAATTAGGTATATGAAGATTTTTGTGAAATCGGTTAACGACGGAAATCGGAAGTCTTCTGTTTTGGCCGTTTTGACATTTTCTATTGGGTTATATTGGATTGAGTGACCGGATGCTTTATACACTTGAATTAATAGTGTTATAATTTTTGTTATGATTTTCCTGTTCGGATACCGGGTTATTTTTATTCAATATTTATTTTATACTAAATGTTTTCTAGTGGTAACATGAGGTTTGAAGAGTCCGTTTGTCCTTTTCCTAGTTCATTATATTTCTCTACAACTTTCTTTACAACTTAACTTCGAAGGGGGTTTTAAAAACAGTAGTGGTTGACACGTGATTGACACTATTTAGTTTATATTGTTTTTTATGGTTAAAGAGTAAATTTGTCACAGAGACTATTCAGGGTTCTCGTGCTTCATATTTCGACCTACAACGATATATGTTTTAATTTAAAAACTATTTTTAATGACTATGCAGGATGATCATGGGAATTCATGTAATCGATATTTAATTATTTTTTAATCCGAAACAAATTTCATAGTTTGACATTGTAAAACTTTAACAATTGAATTGAAAATGACTTAATGATGGAATAGGATTGGGTAGGACAAGATAATTACGTTTATCTCCGTGAATGGGAAAACCAAGAGGGTTAACACACGGTCAATCATCAGATCACCTCGCGCTTACCACCAGGTAATAAAGCTATTTATGTATGTTCTGTGTGTTGTGTATAATTCACACGTTCCCATTTATCTGGGTTTAGGCAATGTCCACTGAGTGCCTTGCGAGGACACGACTAGCTAGTGCCCAAAAAGGATTAAATTCTAAAAATTGTTTCTACTCGTCAGAACACCTCCTACCCACAGTCGGTTGACCGGAACTGTGCAATTTGATTTGCATATTTGATAGCTTTAGCATTTGAGTAGTCTATTTAGAATCTTGTAAATCTAGGCAACTTCATTTTGTTAAAGTGATACTATTTCATTTTCACACATTTTTACCTCAATATAGTAAACAAATAAATTAAAATACCAGTTCTAGTCGAGGTCGCAGTTGTTGAAGGTATGAAAGTCATTGGATTAGTCAAGGAGCATGTAAAATTAGCAAGACGACTACAGATACTTTCATTTTCTTTGCAATCTGAACGAGAGTTGATGACAAATTAAAATCAATGTCGTATTCGATTTAGAGTACTAGGCCTATTTAGAAGAAAACTATTATTAAATTAAGTCAATGACTTGTGAAATATAAGTCTGACAATGTAGAGAAATAGAAAATTTAGCATAGTAAAGGTTTATAAATAAGATACAGTCTTGCTAAATTTTCCTAAATATAGATTAAGAATACCCAGTGAATAACTGCGCGTACTACCAACCTGCTTGAAAACATAAACCATCAGAATTACACTTGCAGTCATTGCAAGCGTACTTTACTTTTGGATCTGTTGCATTGTTATCCGAAAAGAAACGGAAATCTGCGTAAATTATATTTTTAAATTTTATTACGAAAGCTTGTGATAGATTTTAGTACAATTTTACAGGTTTATCCTCGTCGGTATTTGTCACAACCGAGGGTATTAGGTAAATGGTAATCGGTAGATTAATGTATAACATTCTAGGAGTAAAAAGCATTGGTTTAAGATGTCATATTACTTCGATTTTATATCGATTTATTTTATTACACACAATAGCGACAATCGAACGATCAATCACCCGTAAAATTCAGTGGTTGCATGGCAACCGAATCACATGCACAATTATTTGTTAATACTTTTTTGCGAGGGGTTTATTATGAACCTCCTTAGTTTAGTTAGAGTTTGTTTGATTTTGTTCCTTTAAAAAACATTACTCAAGGGAACACAAGCTTGAAAAATAGCATGCGGCAAGCTGGATAGTCCACATATCGACTGTCGATCTCACACGTCCTTAAAAAAATAAAATAAATATATGGACGCAGAAAACCAAAACAAAATCATGATTAACTGTTGGCGATTAAAAAATCGGATTATAAGCAAGTAGAGCCGCGAAAAAGAGTGTACAGTTACCTATCGATAGAAGGTAATTTATTTTACTATACAGCATACCTAGAGATTTATAAAATAACTACGCATGTATAAACCTTTATATTTTACTATTAGCAAAAACTGATGTTATTTTTTATTCCAGAGTATGAAATCTGTTACAGGTGTATTGAAATAATTTATATATTTTGACCGACCATTATCAGAAACACCATCCTCCTTCTTACCTTCAGATCTACAAAAACAAAAGTTGTTGTAAGTAAAGTTATCCAAAGTTGTGCAGCAGGTTTCATCATTATCTTTGATTGTGCAGTTAAACACTGATGTTCTTGTGTTTAAACCCTGTTAAGAAGGACTTCATATTAGTCTTCGCTAATAGCTAATTTACGTTTTAGGGACTAAGTTTGTTCACAATTGTAAAATACGAACAAAAATGTGTGATAATTGTAGAAAAAATATCGACCAAAAACTCGTTAAATTTGGATATTCATTACAAAGACTACTATTAAATTTTTTAAAATTTTATTAATAACTTGTTTTTTTTTTAAATTTGTTGACATAGGCACCTAGTACTAAATTGCACTAATTTTTACTACAAAGGTTCTATAAAATTCAAAGGTCCTATAAAATTCCATCGAAAACAAAGATTTTCCACTACAACGTTTACCACTAAGTAACTCACGTTTAATTACTTTACATTTTATAATTTCAACATACCCTTTATTGATTTTGCAATGACATATACTAGTCCAAACGAAATTATTTAATGTTTGTAAAGCGTATTTACCAATTGAGTGCGATGGTAGTGCTACTGTGGCCAAGAGGAAAATGTAAGCACATTTTAGGAAGAGCATCGACATTCTAGCCCCCCCAAAAAACGGTAATTAGAAGTAATTAGTTACTTGTTTAGTTGTAAACGAGACAACAGACGCACTACACAGTATGTCTATTATTGTAAGTAAAGTCAAGCAATTCATTGTATTTTCTATATAGCTGCAACTTCTATAGGCCTGTGCTTCATACTGTATTTTGCAAAAAAAAAACCTTCACACAGTATTTGCAAGGGTTATTTCTCTTACTCAACTACATCTTTTATATACTTAATACATAATACATTTAGTGTACTGTCATCCCAGACGGTGTGAGTCATAAATCATCTTACTTTATATCCTGCTGTTGTTTCGTGTGCATATGTCATAAAAGCGTGATTTGCGTATTTAGTAACGCGCACGACCAGTTAAGGATCATAAACACTTGGTGACTAGTGTATGTTACGCAGAACAAAAACCAAAAAGATGCACCATTGCGCATGCCTGGTGACGACTTTACAACGTTTTATGGAATTTATGATATTCACTACATAAGTTCCTATAGCTTTTATGATCAAATCTGGCGATAGTCTAGTCTAGCCTGTATACATGGCTGCTAAAATAGCATTGCAGAAAACTAACGCACAATCTTACACACAAATATCGTTAACTGGAGAGACCGATCCAAGAAATAATGCTGACGAAATTAACGCTATAAATATTATGAAACACTGGATTATTATTGAAACACAAAACGATGCCGTCAACAATGTCCCATTATCCGACCGATGTACTAAGGCAAGGTAATTACTTGACATTGTTCGAGTCCAGTGGATTGATGGGTTGTACTAAATTTACGAAAAATCATTTATTTGTATGTAACGCCTCTTGCGTCATACCGTTTCCCCTACCACGGAGAGAATCATGTATAACCAAACATGTATGTTCATATGGTCGCTATCATCCCGATCTTATCTGGAAAAAAATGTAAGTTTTCGATTTAAAGTATGGCCAACGCAAAAAAATCTGTTATTCAAATTCAAATACAAACAGATCAGGATTTATCGTCAAATTAGTTCAAGATTATTTTAAATTTCAAATTCTTATGAAATTTATATAGTGAAAGAAAATCTATGGACAACTCGAAAAAAATTATTTCGTACGCTACGCTCTACAAAATTCACACTAGAGAGTGTTGACCGCGTCATTCATACCACTGCTAGCAAAACTTTATATAGAATGTTCGATGTGTCCCATACTTATCTACATGATGTTCTGGCTATGTTTATTAGAGTTGAAACTGATAGGACTTTGATTAAACAGACACAATCGAAATGCGTTAACTATAATATTTAGATTATTGATTGTTTGACCCAAGTATTAAAAAATGGAAAACGAATCAAATCATGGCACAGAAACAGGAAAAGACGGCAAAACGAACAGTCATTAAAACACGTCATTTAAAAAGGATATAATTAAATAAAAATAGCAAACGCTGTCGCCAAACCTAAATTAATCGATTTACACCAGAAATTAAAGCCAGATTGTCATTTTTTACGTTAACTTATTATATGACTTGCAGGTTAGCTATTATTTTAGGCTGAAACAGTAGACCACCAATTAAAACTTTTCAGTAACCCAAGTATTATATGCTCGGTATGAATACTTCACATTGTCACGGTGAATCCGATTTATTGGCAAAAAATTCGTCCTGCTCTGTTCACTCGGTAAGCATGTACAATGTTTTGCTTTTAACTCTTAATTGCCAGTTTTTATTTTTTATCAACCTTTAAAAAATGTATAAAGTAAAAAGAAGATTTTAAGAAAGTTTTAAGTTGATGTTTTATTTTTTGTGCTTTGGTTAATCAAGTTGGGTTGGAAAATAAAAATCAGGAATCAATCTATATGCATAGACATTTTTTATATGCATATAAGTTTCAAACCTATGGTGGGCTCGTTGCTTAGAACGTTTTTTTGCATGTAGGACATAGACACCATCTGGTCCGACGGGTTAGTCTGGTGGTTTAATGCGTCGCCTATCAGTCGAAGAGTTGCAGGTTTGAAACTGGTCGCTAGCTAGTCGGTTGTGTCCTTGGGCAAGGCACTTAACGGATACTGCCCGAACCCAGCGAATTAATGGGTTCTACCAAATTGAAGGAACATGTAAATCACACACAACACACTGCAATAGCTCCGGTAACCCGACGGTGGGCGCGAGGTGATCTGACGATTGCCCGTGTGTTAACCCCCTTGGTTTTCCCATTCACGGGAATAAACATGAATATCCTATATGTGGCTAAATTTCAAACTAAACAAAATGCGCCACATCCGGGATTTATTAATGAAAGCAAGTAACTACGATTAATCATTTTATTTGGACAAATTAGGGAAATTAAGATATATGTCACCACATCTGATATGACTGCAACGCTACTTTCAATATCGTTTGTTTTCATTAACAGGGGAATGGCTCACAAATTAATTTTTTGACTGAAGAATCTCTGCAGAGTATTCAAACGGTCATTTGCGCTGTGTATATGGTGATTTGCGTTTTGGGTAAGTTTTATTAATTTGGTAATCATTTATTTAGCCTATATGGGATGGCAAATAAACATTTCTTTATTGCTTGGGTGGAAAAAGGTAACGGGAGTTAAAACACTGACAATCGTCAAAATATATTGGGTTTACAGTCGCCCTACTTGAGTTATTGTAGAGTGTTAAATACAATGTGGCAATTGCGATATAGTTGTTGTTAACCCAATTAATTTATTAATCCTGGCACCTCAGCTCTTTGTGCAGTCGACTGACTGATGGTCGGGGTTGTTTCCACCAAACCATCTAAACAATATTCAAAAGATAAAAGTAGCTTATGTTTATATACAAATAATGCAAAACCAAAAGCCTTTCAGCCGAGAGGTTATTTGTTTCAAATATATCACGTTCTAATAACATTCAATAAAGCATATTTTAGAGGGGTAAATAATAGAAGTAAAATAATAAAACTAAACCTTAATATTATAAAAATGCAAAATACAGTGTCACAAATACTCGCTATTTATACAGTTTTTTTTCTGATAGCTTTTTTTCAGGTTTTACAGGGAATATGGTGCTCCTTGGGATCATGAAATCCGTCAAGACATTGTCGGTTACTGATCTGTATATCGTGAATCTTGCAGTTAGCGATGTCTTCATCTTGACAACTCTTCCCCTGGCGGCTGCAGATATGCTAGCGGGGTTAATACATCAGTATTTTTATATTTTTAGTTGTTTTGCGTTTCTTGTTTTTAACCGTGTTTGTTTGACGAGAGTATAATCCTTCTAAAAAAATAATTGTTATGTTGTTGCAAATTAAATAGATACCTGTATAAATGCAATAATAATTCCACATACCGATCAGCTTTAACATATTTATACACAGAAATCATTGGCCTTTCGATTGGTCATCTTGCAAATTCATGGTTTGTGCGGTTTATGCTAACATATGTGCCGGAGTTTGGACTGTAACTGCAATGACGTACGACCGGTTTCAGGTGAAATATTATTTTAATGATTCAGCAAAAATGTTATTTATAGAAGACCTTTTCTCGTTGCTTAGCCTCTTTATTAGCCAGGGCCAAAAATCCATCAAATTTCAGGCGAGTAAGAATTCACTCGCGTGTGGAACAAAGAGAAATTTGTTAAAACTTCAAAAAGAAAATTAAAGAAATTTGTTAAAACTTCTGTGCATTTGTATACCAAATCTCTCACACTTTCAGTTTGTAGCCTAGGGATTGGTAATAACATTGATAGTCTACGTTACAGATTATGGCTATATATTGAAAAGCAACAATCATTAAAGAAGTAGGCTGTACCCACCGCATAGTCTGATCTTTGATTGATGGCTGGTTTATTTCTATAAATTGCTGGCAGTTACAGTTTAATGCATTCTGTTCTAGTTTTCTTGTTCTGTCTTCACTTTTATGATTTATGATATAAATTGCTAAGACTATATTCTAGAGTCATTTAAATACGAGATCTGTATACCTCAGCATTCAGCGTAGGTTCGGGACCGTGCAGGCCTTAATGACCGCGCTTAAAGTAAGCTGTCACCATGTACATTGGTTCAGTAAGGCTATATGACAAGTGTTATACTAAGTCTTCATAAAAAAAAACGAAAATACAACGCTCCTGCAGGCGCTTCTGTTACTAATTCACCTCTAAACTGGCACATGATTGTATACAATGCATATAGGCACGAAATCTCAACAACGTCAATGACGTAATACGGGAAATCCCCTAACATAAAATGAAATGCATATTTGCTCATAACTTTTTAACAAGAAAATATTGGAAGAAACTGATTTGATTTTTGAAATCAGCGTATTTTTTTCCATTTATTAAGATATTCTTAAAATTGACTTCAGTTCCCCTTTAAGCGAGTAACGGGAGTGAACATAGCTGGCTGTAGTTTGTATATAACGACTTACGTAAAAACTATTTAAATCTGGTATTATAACGATCTGACATTATGATGCTATACTTCAGGATTTGGACTCACCGTATGTATAATAAAAACGGTTGGCCTATACGTCAGGTAAATAGAAAATGGTTGCGTTAAACGTTAAATATTGTTTTATATGAGGGAGTAAATTCTTACTTGCACATCGTACTTCACGAGAGTAATCACAGTATTACTCGCGTTACTCGCGCGGATTTTTGGCCCTGTAGCATATTGCATTTTGACAACTGTATTATTTTATCGATTTTAGTGCATTGTATTTGCTATTAAAATGCGGGGAAGAAGAACAAAACAGCGAGCAAAGAAAATTATTGGATTCGTCTGGTTTATTTCAGTAATTTACACCTTGCCTGTAGTGTACTTCTCCGATAAAAGGTAACTTTGACTTGATGTTGTAACAATGTCTTTATTTAGTAGATAATTAACCTCTGAATTTAACTTTCCCAATGGTTCTAAACTGCTAAACAAGCTTCCCTGAAACTCGTTGTCGTTTTCAAATATTTTTTTATATTAAAAAGGTCAGCAATTTGCGAGAGTCTAATGAAACCAGTTAACTCGACTAAATAGCTTGTTGGTTTAGTGCGTCTTTCAGTCGAATAGCTGCGGATTTTGAAATGATGGCTATAGCTAGTCGGCTGTGTCATAAGGGAAGGCAATTAGTGGAAAGAACCCGAATTATTGGGTTATACTAAACAACATGCAATTGCGCCAATAACCCTACAAAGGGCACGAGGTAATCTCACGATTGATTACTTGTGTGAAAACGCAAGCTCGATGACGTATTTTCGATGTAATCTGACGAGTAATGTGACAATTCACTGGGATAAACATGAATATCCTGTCCTGTCCCAACTCCTTGTCACTCCATGAATTTGTATTTGGGATACCAATAAATGTAGGGCTCGCTATATGAAAATAAACCGTACAATAACCCCAATAAGCGCACACAATTAAAAGTGGATGGTAATTGACTTACACATATCAGTAGAAAAGTGTTATAATTTTATCCACATGCGTTTACGCTTTAAAATATCGTTGCAAAATCAAAGTTTTGTATGGCTGTAATTTTGTACTCTACACAACACAACAATTAAAGGGGCCGTATTATTAAGCCTGAGTTAAAGCATTATTGTAAAAAAATATATACGCTTGGTCCATATGATATATTATCTGTCTAATTTGTAAAATATTATTATGTGAATTAAACAAAATATCGGTACAGAAGTTGGCTGTTTAGAGCTATTAAGCTTAGTTTTTGAGAAACTGTTTTGGTTAGTTAGGGTCACCTATAATTTATAGAAGAAAACATAATGATTGGCATGTTATTGCAATTGAACGGCACTGTGCGTTCACTCCCCGTAATAAACAAATTTTCTTTTAAACAATTTTAGCTCGTCGTTCTTATGCACGATGTTCTTTCCTTCCTTTGAAATATAACGAAGGAATAAATATTTTTAACCTAGCTTCTTTGCATGGTTTAATTTTAAACATCTTGTACGGTAATGATGCTAATTTGAGTCTTTCTATAGTGGGAAAAGTTTAAATGTTGTTTCAAAAATACTCCAAAGCTGTAGTTTGGATTAGTGCTCCGTAACCAATTTGCCGCAAGCGTCTAGTCTAATTTGTTGTCTTTTTACAAATTAACAATGTATTTTTCAGTGAAGGGATATGCACTCTACATTACGTCGAGTAAGTAGATTTGATTTTTTTAAATTCATTTTGAAATACATATTGATTTTCTCCAATCGGTAAAGTTTAAAAAAATGATTACAAATTTGTCACAGGATTGGCTCGCTTACTGTGAACACTGTTATGAAGATGCATATGACGTTTCGTTTCACCGTTGCATTTGTGATGCCGCTTACTATTTTAATCATCTGTAACAGCGCAGTGGTGTGTTTTATGAGGGGAAAAGACAGGAGGTTTAAACAAAAGGTTAGTTTTTGTTGTACATTCAGCCTAATAATTGTGTAAAGTGATGTTATCGCGATTGGTCTTATTACCTCTGTATTATGTAATAGTTATACATTGGTTAATAACTTAACTTGGTGGGTTAGAGCGTAGCCTTTCAGCCGAAAGGTTGCAGGTTAGAAAGTAATCAGTATAGATAGTGGGCTATGTCACGAGGCAAGGAACTTAACGGACATTTTCTAAACCAAGCGTATTAACGGGTTCTACCAAATTAAAGAAACGTTTGAATCATACGCAACACTCTGAAATAGCTCCGGTTTCCCGACGGTGGGCGCGAGGTGATCTAACGATTGCCTATGTGTTAATTGTGTTAGTTTGCTTGTTTTGTTTCATTCACGGGGTTAAACAGGAATATCCTATAGCCTATCCTTTCCTAACTAATGAAAAAAATGGCTTTTAAAATTATAGGGCCAAAAGAGGAGACTTCAAACAACAGAAAAGGTAAACTTACTTAATAAAATGTGTCATTTACATTTTCATCAAAATAGTCAAAATCTATGTTTGTATACTGAATTTTGCCAAATTTTCTAAAATAGGTAATTTTAGATGAATTTTAACCTCAGGTTACACGTATCGTGACAATGGTTACATTTGCATTCCTTGTTTGCTGGCTTCCCAACTTTGTATCAACTCTAATCTTCGTGATTAGTCCTTCAGTACTTGGAGGCATAGGTAAGTTGGTGAAGATTCCAAAAAAAAATCCAAAGATTTAATATCTCTATTTTTAATTGTGAGTATCTGTTTAAAATGGGGTTAATTAACTCGAGCCCGAGCAACAAAAATTTTCTTTATAAAAATAGCAAATAACTTTTAACTATACATATTACAACGTTATGTCACCTAATTGGTTAATATAAGTGGATTTTAAACTTTGCAGTCGGTCGCGATAACCATTTGGTCACACTTTTTTTACCGGGCATGGTTTCGAGCTCGTGATATGTTCGTCACCAAGACTGTTTTGATTTAGAAATCTGTGTATGTATCGGTCGCGTTAACCATTTGGTCACACTTTTTGATCGTGGGTTATGTCAGAACAAAGACCACCATGTGACATACAAATTTCCCTCGTTGACAGGATCCATGAACCAGCACATGTACATGCTTGCGCATTGGCTTACGGTTTGTCTACTCTACTTTAACTCGTGTCTCAACCCATTAATGTACGCTTTGCTGGGAGGGAACTATCGAAAAACGTGAGCTGAAACTTATTGTAAAGCAACATGGTATATTAAGCCATGTAAAATCCCTTTACTCTTTTACAAATGATAGGTCCTGTTTAGGCAAGTCGAATAGCTTGTTGGATTAGTGATGTGGGCGCGAGGTAATCTGACGATTTTCGGTGTATTAACGCTACTTGTGTTTTCCCATTACTGAAACGGTAAATATCTAGTCGTTGTGTTCTGATGAAAGGTAATAAACAGACGCTTTTAGAACCGAGCGGTTTTGTAAGTTGAAAAAAGGTATAACAATGTCTTCATCGTGATAAAAACACTGCAATAGCATAAACACACGACATTTCCTCAATAAGTTTTCTGACGGTTACCAGAAAATGTGCATTGCTGTTTTCGGACTGCAAAACAGACCAGAACCTTTACTGAACTACAAACAATTCCACAAGATCATATTAAATAGTCATTAAAAACGCATAATGGCAATGCCGAATTTTTTTTATAGATTGGTTAGATTGGCGAGGGTTGCTTGGAACAAAATGCTGGAAACATTTACCATGACTTCGACTTGCCGTCGCAGACCCTCGCAAACTTTAACATTACAGGAGCTCATCAGCAATACTATCGGAGTATTTCAAGTAGGTTTTTAAGATGGTGCATTACGTTTTAAATATTTTTGACACACTCGTTAAACATCGTCTACGACATATATGAATGTAACTTTGACAGTTACAATGTCCGACCAAACCGCTTAAACCGTAAGTCAGTCGGAGTGAGCCGAATTGTTCTGGCATCGAAACCAACCAATGGCTAGATGGTTGTGTCCTTGGGCAAGTCACTTAAGAGGAAGTGCCTAAACCAAGTGGAATAATGAGTTCTATTAAAATTGTAATAGTTTTAAGTCGACAGCGCCACGAATAATAAGTTAGGTTTGATAACTCACTAACGCATCAGTTTATACTGCAAAAATAAAACTGTAACAATCGGGATAATATTATGTTGGATAACATGGTTTAGATGTGCACGAATCTGACAAGAAGATATATTTTTAACTAGTTTGGTTTGTTTAGGAGGAAGTAATATTATATCCTAATGAAATCAATGGGACTACGTAACGGATGTTATCACATAGGAAATAATCAGATTACCTCGCGAATACGCAAGGAAGCGTTCTTGCAAAGATATACCCGTAATATACCGTAGCGTCCGCCGTCGGTTTACCAAAGTTTTGCAGTTAGCTTTCTTAGGTCATCGTTTTTTTTGCTTGTGTAAAAAATGTGATAACAAATTGTTTTTCTCCTTGCACAAAGGAAAACACGAATATCCAGTGAAATTTACTCGGAATATAAAAATGTTCCCATTTATTCAGCACCAATGTGTCCGCAGGATCATCTGCTCAATGACCAAGCAGATAGCAACCGAGTTATCGAAATCAATCCACAACTCCAGGAACCACTTGATCCGCCAGAAGAAAGAGTTTCCTGTGTCGGAAATAATGCAAGCCGAGTGTGATGTCACGATTTTCATACGACATCAAAACCAAAAGACAAACAGCCCGATTTTGTGGATGCGATTTTATTGACGTAACCTCATTGACGTGTAGTACAGTTACTTGATTTCGTAGTAACAAAGCACACTGATCAAATTAAAAAATGTTAAAACGGTTGCATACATGAAAGATTACTAAAAGTTCTAACACTGAACAGATTTGCTAATTTATGGAAGACTTTCAAAATAACAATATGTATCTTGAAAAATTATTTGTAAAAGATTACAAGTCTCTTCCATTCCTTTCGATTTCATTCAACACATGATCCATGTCCTCAAAATTGACCTTGTCATTAAGAACAATCATTCTGAAGAATGTGGGGTAATCCCCAACTGGTGAATACCCCACCAGCAGTTTTCCACTCAATTGCATTCTGTAAAAGAAACCAAGTAAATTCAAATATTGCACATTCATTAAATGACAACGATTAATTCTGTCACTTTTATGTTGAGTTAAAACTATAATCTGCTGGATAGCAATTGAAAACCCAATTACAAGCTACCTGAATGTATAATCTAAAATAGAATATCCATACTCATGTTTATTCTCAAGACGGGGTGTTACATTACTGGCGTTTAATGGTTAGAGTGGGCCAGCAAAGGTGCTTTGTAACAACGGACCTTGTACCTAAATGTCTGTTTACCATTAATATTGCAATATATTGTATATCTTGAAGGCATTGCTAAAGAGTATTTTTTTAAAACTATTACAGCATTGGGTTTAGGCAAAGTCCGTCACGTGCTTGCCCAGGGACATAATCGACTTATAGCCAGGTGTTAATCACACACCCTTTCCACTAACAGTCCTTTAACTGTCATTCATAATAAGTATGAAAGGCTAGGGAACCCAACCGTTTCTACATGCAGAAAAATATAGCATACACTCAACAGGGGTTTTAAAATTAGTGGTGGTTCATGTGTAGTTGACACTCTCTACTTCTAACCAGATAGGATCTTATTTGTAACTTCGACAACAATGAATGCCTGCCATTAGTGTAACACAGAAAATACTAAAAAACACAACAATATGGAATGATTTTCGTGGACAAGATTCATAATTAAAGTCAGTGTTCGGAGACAAAAGAACCAAACAAAATGTTAAGAATGGGACCTTAATTTGATGGTTGGAACAATGCTTGCAAGTTGTTTGAAGTAATCAGCATTTTCCTCTTTGCCTGCCATACTTGGAGGGATGTACCAAAATGACACGTTGGTATATTCAGGCTGTTGGATATTGGTAATGTTATGTTGGATATTAGGATAAACTATGGGTATGATATTCTAATGCTTGGGATCGGCAACAATGGTAGTTGTCAAGTTTATAGAATACCCATTTGGGTCAATTGAAGTATCTTATGATGTTTAATATTTTGATTACTTTTACTTCTAATTAATCTATTCGAAATAATTGGAACCATAAGTGTTTTTCCAACAATAGGAACACTTGCCAAGAAGATCGTCAGTGAACAATAATAAAGATAAAGAAACATTTTATCACAGAACGAAAACTACACAGTTAGTACAACCAGAAAAACACATGCCATAAAAGCTAACCTCTGGTATAACAAGTCGAAAATCTGATCGTTTTCGTATTTGTTCAGTCAAATACTCTGCCTTGGCAAGTGCTTGATTAACTTGACTCTCAAACCCAGAGTCTCCTTTGGCCTTCCACATCAACCATAGCTTTAAAGCATCGCACTGGGAAGAAGATTCTTGGGTTTGTCACAATTTTAATTTGTAAAAATTTAAAGCAGCATGACAAGAAAGGTAGTATAACTTTGTAGGGTGCTTGGTATCTAGTGTGTTCAGCGTAATAAGCTTAAATGAAATATTATTTTAAAAACCTACAAAATCATTAAATTTATAAGGGTTGTCAGTAGATTCTTACTAATTAGACGAAATAAAAAAAATGTTTCGCTGATATGTAAAATTATCAAATAACTCCGACAACCAGATACCATTTTAGCAGAAAAAATGAAACTCCCCCATATCCATAAACTTAAAATTTTAACTTACCGATCTCCCACATTGAACTAGGTTCCTTGAAAGATCATATTTCGTATCATACGGTTTGTCATTTTGGAACAAATATGGCACATTGATTGAATGACAACGATTAAGTAGGTCCTGAAGAGATGTGTAAGCAGTTAAATAAGCTGTTCAAAATGCTTTATAATACATCAAGGTAGGGTATGTATGAAATAATATGGCAACTCATAAAATAAACCATTAGGTTTAGGCATCTTACCAGGGCTATGGTGTTAAACCTCTTGAATCATGCAAAAAAACAGAGCCATGTTTAGCTAAGCATATTAAATCAGGTGGTGTTGATATATAAATCAGGTGGTGTTGATATATAAGATTAAGATAATTTGTTTAGTTTAGTTTAGTTTAGTTTATTCATTTTTTGCCCCAGTTTTTTAAAAATGGCAAACGAATATAATCTCGACACGGGAACGGGAAAAGACGGCAAAACGAACAGTCGTTAAAACACGTCATTAAAAAAAATAGGGATATAATGTAATAAATATAGCGGACGCGGCCGCCAAACCTAGGCAACAAACTTTTTCTTTCAGCAAAAGCACCGAACACTGTATTGGAGCCATCATCATCTTATGTGGGTTCCATGCCAATGAATCAGCTCTAAACAATAAGAAAACAATATTTTCTCTTTGAACTATGATATGTGAAACTGATGAAGTATCCAAGAACAAAGTACATACCTGTTCACACCATCACAAAGATGTTTATACTTCTGAGATAGCAAGGCTGCACCACCCCAAGCTGCCTATATGTAAAACGAAGCATATTAAACTTAATATGACAACAAACGATTTTAAGATTTCAACAAGGAAGATTGGAGCATTTACAAATACTATAAACTAAATATTGGTCAATCATGTAATGTGACTTTTGGTTTACAGTTTATATATTGAACAATTAAATAACATTGAACAAAAAGCGTGTTTACTTATCATATTTTGCGGTCCCATACATTTGAAGATCTCTCAGATAACTCACAAAATGGATTAATTTTGTTTTGGGTAACTTTTTTATGCAGCATAAAATAAAGTATTTAAAAGGACACATAGTTTAAAAATTGCATTAAAGCAAAACCAAAACAAGAAAAACAAGTACCCACATCAATATGCATCCAAATATCATGTCTGGAACAAATATCAGCGATCTCATGAAATGGGTCAAATGCACCAAGGACTGTTGTGCCAGCTGTGGCTACCACCATTATTGGAACTGCGCCCTTAAAACAAATTTACAGATTAATACAAATAATAACAGAATACAACACATATCTAATTAAAGTACCATTTGACAGAATATGTACCTACATGTATTACCTGACAAAAAAAAGAAAAACTGTTGCTAGGTTTACCTCAGAACTCTGACCTCACCCCGACACAAATCTAACCAGAAGGTTATATGAAATCAAAATCAACCCAAATACAGTAACAAAAGGATGCCGATATCAGGAGCATTATGATTTAAAAAAACGACAACTCCTAATATACAATAAAATCGACTGCATTGGAAATGTCTCACCTAGGGCTGCGAAAAATTAACGTTTTTATGGTTAACCGTCACGTCAAATTTTAACCGTTTAACCGTTTTTTAACGTTACTTTATCGCCCACATTTAATTGGGCGTAATTGCGTTTTAATAATCTTCAAATATACATAACTCCACTCACACGTTGATTGTTTCATTATTACGTAATATAAGCAACCATTCACGCGTCGATTGTTTGATTGTCAACGTAATATACGCACCATTCACACGTCGATTGTTTGATTGTCAACGTAATTTAAGCAACCATTTAGACGCTGATTGTTTGATTTTTAACTCAATATTACGCATTACAATCAAAGTTATACTATGTGTCTTAAGGTGACGTTTAAAAACTATAAAGTAATACATAAATAAGACCCGATAATGCCGGTAATCACACGCGTTATTTCTTTGCTGCCCTTTACGGCTGCCTGAACTTTTTTGCCAAAAACGGTGCCGATTTGATGGTAGTTTAAAGAAAATCGGTTAACGGTTAACCGATTATTTTTACATCAGTTAACCGTTTTTTAAATTAACCGTTAATTCGCAGCCCTAGTCTCACTTCTTTTTTCTGATCACTAAACCATTATAATTATAATACTTATTGTATAAGTAAATTATATTAAAGACATGGACCTAGCTTTAAGCTTATATAGTTGTTTACCTCGTTCTTGCACTGAATAACACGTTTTTCAAATTCTTCCGGAATCATCTTCCCCCGATTATCGCACTTAACTTTCCAGCAATTATCAGTTCCAAGTCCAAGCAAGGTGGAGTTTTTTTCTGCTGAATAATGAGCTTGTTCTGAACAAAAGGTAACCAACCTTGGCAACCCGTAAAGCCCTTTTGACTTTGAATCTGGATATTTCTGTAGGCGAGCCACATTCATGGCAAGCATCCCACAGTATGAACCACCTGTAATACAAGGTTATACAATATAGCTTAAGTTAGCAGCACAGTGAAATAATTAAATATATAAAGAATTCCAAATATGTTATGTATTCAGTTATTTTTTTTATTTAATATATTTTTTCTTTTATATTTAAAATATATAACAAATATATATGTTAGTGATGTATTCATTAAACATTGGCTAGTTGATAAATAAAATACAGGATATTTGCTCATTAACATCTTTAGTTTTGGAAGTTGCTATTGGTAAGGTAAAACAATTTTATTTCTCTATGTCAGGTAAATAAGCATTAGCCTGTTCAACTGTACTTTGGTCTAGTAAAGAATAAATTTAAATAACTGGGATGACTCATAGATCTATATCTATTATTTGCCTGAACATCTCAACAAAAAGATAATATATAAAATTCAAACCAAAAAATAATATTTTAATATATATAGTAAAATATAAGTTACATTAAGCATGGTTTACTTGCTAGCGAAGCATGATGGTCAAATAAAAGACATACCAGGACAGAAGGTTCCTTCACCATTGTGAAAACCAACCAACTTCAGCATGTGTTCCAACACTGCAAACTCTGTCATTGTGAACACAGGGGCAATTTCATATGTATGTCTGTGGAAGAATAGCAATGAAACTCTGCAAGTTTATTATCAACGTCCACATGTGTGTAATGATTAAGGACATTTTTGTGACCGAACAGGGGTAAGGGTTGTGGTCTTTAGGATTAATTAAACACATGCACTTTATTTGTCTGTGGAAAAGGCTATTATCGCTTTGACCCAGTGAATCAATACTAATGTCCATTTACAAATATAACACACTCTAATAGCACAGATAGCCTTAATGTGGGCAATACTGTACATTAAATGATTTTCCGATACACACAAATGCATTAGGTGAATATTTATACCAATTTGGTGATTGAGTTAAGTATTCAATGTTTAACTTACCCATTTGTCGTAAGTGCATCTGTAATAAGATTGCCGGCATATCCATAACTGTCCAATCCTCCTATTTGCTGATTAAAGAAATAAGGATGCCCTGTGAAATACAACGAAAACACTATGGAAAAAATGTTTTGAAAATTCAGTTTTTATTTAAAAAAAATTCTAATGGAAATAAAAATTATTTTGTTTCCACTTGCTGGCTTTAAAACTTATACCCAGATCACAGCAAAGAATATAAAAAAGGTGTGAATGTATTACCAATAATTAAATTAAAAACATTGTCTTACAAAACTGACTAAAATTAATTTGGGTCGTTTTAATGAAATCGGGTTGTTTTAATGTGATATTCTGTCCATTTACACGTGTACCTGACAATACGCTGTAGTCAAACACTTTGTCACATAAAGCTAGCAAGTTGGTGTGACTTTCACCAGTGCCCTGCAGCTCAAAGTTCAGTAATTTTTTCAACTCTTCTGGTTTCTTGAAGTTGACCAGCGGTGTGTTGCGGTCCCTGCTTGCTTGTACAGCCCTTTGCATGCACATTTGAAAAACATCTGATGTAACAATATTCATGTCTTACTATTTACTATGATTATATAATAAAAGCAATTACAGCTATGTGGTAGGGATGCACTTAACAACACGGTATATTATTTATAAATAAGAATCTTTAATCTTATTCTAGAATGACTACCAGTAAGGATAGTTAATTCCATTAATTTTTACTATTTTAACCCATTAATTCACTCTCTCTGTAACAGAACTTGTAAGTTTCTTGCTGAAAACATTTATTGTAGTTTCTTGTTAAGTAAGTAAAACATAAGTATGTTACCAGTAAAGCATAAAACTTGGGTAACACGATCTCATTAAGTTTTTTAACAGATTTTACATACCATTTAAGAACTTGTCTTGTTCTTCAGGAGAAGCAGGCTTGGTAACATCTAAACAAGAGAAAAAGTTACTGTATTATTGTATTCTACGCATTTTACCTTAAGTACTTTTTCTCAAAAAAAAAATTATGGGCCTAATAAGCCAGTACACTTAATGTATTGATCAGTTAGTGCTTTAACCTTCAAAACCAGTAGTTTTTGTTTATTGAGCTTTTTACAGTAACTATACTCCTTAAAACTGTCTTATAATCTGGTGCACCTTATGGTCTGTAAAACTACTGTACTTGCAGTTATTTTAATTTTCAGAAGTAGTTAACGATACGACAAATAGACATGTTTACATTTTGTTTAACTCTTTCAAAAAACACTTTACCTGGATTTGTTGTCATTTTACGCGATATTGTCTGTTGAACTGTCTGCAAAAAAATTTATTTCGCAATCAGTACTTATTGAATTGTGTTTATAATTATCATCACTAATAAAAATACAAATTCTATCACTTTTTTCACTTTTACATCAAATTTATATTAATGAAAGTATATAACTCTTTGTTTTACTTTGGGGATTTTCAAAATTGCTAAAACCAAAAATAAATTTGAAAATTCAATTTAAATTTTGGGATTGAAATTTCGAGCTGCATATCAAACGAACTACCGGTACCCAACATCAATGTATACGTTTTTTATAATTGGAATATTTATAATTTATTGATTAAAATGAAAAAAAGCTATAAGTGAACTTATTGTTGGCACTGAATTGCAAAGTATACAAATATAATTAACAATCTAGCTGTTAAAGATAAGTTGGTAGTTAACATTTTATCTACAGTATATAAAATTATCTAAATAAAGCATTTTGAAAAGAATTTAAATAAATAATACCTGGCAAAATGGGGAAACTGACTTCTCAATATTATTAACACTTAAGTGAAGACTAGTTTTAGCTAGTCTTTGAGTGGTCGCAAAATATAACTTGGACATTATGTTCTCTTGTCATTTGAAAACACACGTAACACGCCTTGTCAGCGAATATAGGCAAACAATGCAAATATTTACTTTTCAAGAATATGATTGGGGTTATATTATAGGTTAAGTCTAAACTCTTTTTTAAAGAAAGTTTACTAAGTTTATTTTTGTTCTTTGTGGTTTGAATATATATATATATATTTGCAGAAAGGTTAAACAAATGATTTATTTAAAATAATATAAAAAAGTGATGGGCTGCTAACTTAACAAACTCAATTTGTTATTCGTGTTCAGCTAAAAAAGTATTGTTGCCAGTGTTTGATCTAATGGTTGGCGATGAACAATTACTATAATAAACCTGATCTTAGTTAGGGGCTAGTTAATATACGTCGGGTAATATATAGGTTTCACTCTATTCCTAAGGGACCACATTTTGATTTTAAATTTTATCCTTTTCTTTTTGCGTTAAGCTCGTGATAGGCATATCCCATTGCACGGTCACTGGATAAAATAGATTATTCAATCAGGTTGGAACTTTAAGGAATCCTAACTGGCATTCCCATAGTTTTCTTTGACCTTTAATTTTACAAAAGCCGCAAGGAGAATTTCCACTATTGGTGACAAATTATGAGCCCCATTTGTAGCATTTTGGCATCCTCACCAATATCTCCAGATTGAAAAGGAATATTTACTTTTAATATGAAGGAGGTGGATGACTTATACCTTTAATCAGAAACACATAACTATAATTTATATAACCCAGCTTACCCTGTCGGAGTTAATCCTCCAAAATAAAATGAGCAATCATAAATACACTAGGCCTATTATTTTGCTTATAAGAGTTGGAAGCACAAAACCAAAAGAAATAAAGAATCTAAAAATAAACAAAAATGATGCGCACACCCCATACCTCTTACCTTGTTCAGGGAAATCCTTATTTATTTAAATCCACTTAAACTAGTGATCAGTCTCATTTATGCTCTTTAATAAAGAATTATCTTGATTTGTGTGGGTTTTAACTGTCCAGGTATTTTATACATGTACTAAGTGTACATTGAATTCTTCTGTGTAAGTGGATCTGCCTTCGCACAGAATCGCTACACTAGGGATGCGCTATAAGTTCCCAACGCGATTGCCAAGTTTAAACTAGTACAACACTTTCTTTTCTGTGTTTAATATGCGGCTTTCTATAAACAAAATAAAGACGATCAATATGGAGTGAGGGAAATTATTGATCAGTAAAAAAGACAAAAACACTGCTTACCAATTGATACTTGTTGCAGCTTGTAGCTTGCAGATATGTCAATTCAATAAATCAATTCAATCAGCTTCTTTAACAACACTTTGTGCTAGCTGCTCAGTACTTATTCAAAAGGACAACAGAATTACACGAGGCAGTCAGATAAATTATGAAAGTTCTTGTGACATCACAAACAACCTTGAAATATTTGGGATTGCCAGGTCCAGCATCAAGGGCAAACAATTAATGTAGCTCAAAACAAAATTCAAACTTCAAACGAAGTGAACATATCACAACAAATATGTTTTACAGTATTTCTTTCTTAAATTTAAACTTTGGGGTATTTTAAAAAATAAATTGTGTTCTTAAGATAAATTAAGTTGTACTCTATGATCATTGTATATGAAATTCTGAAAAAAAACATCTTTATTGAGTTGTGGAGATTCTTAATATGGTTAGGCTATGTCTTGGGGTTGGTTAAAATATTGCTTCTTAGTTAACTGAACTTACTTTACAGAAATTTTTTATTCTTGGTTACATGCGACCATGACAAAACATGCATATGATGACTAATTCAATATATGTAGGCACAACTTAATAAACACCAAACTCGGCTTCTCTGAGCTGTTTACTAGTAGCAATGAGTCTAAACTGTTGGCATTAATTCATGCTCGAAAACAAAGACTGCATGACAGTATGTAGGAAAAAAGGAAGTTCTGGGAACATTTTAGCCTGTAGTCATTACAACCTGTAAAGAGGGAGTTACATGGAACCAGTGATTAGATGCAGCACATAATGAACAATGACAAACCGTAAAATTGCGAATTCCGCGGTACAACCCTGAATATCTACGTCATGTTTGCTACACTACCTAAAAGTTTATTCTGAATCCAAACTTTTAAGACCATTTAGGACGAATAAGACATCACTGTCATGCGTTTAATAAAAAAATAAACAAACAAAATTTGGGGAATTTCCCTAATTAAGTAAAAAAAACTAGTATCGTTTAAACATCTGTGATAAGTGGGGTAACATTATTTTTTCGGGTACTTATTTTTGAGATGCGCTGAAGCATGTAGCCTTATTAAATAGAATAAGTGCACAAGATTTGTAGAATAACAAAATCAATTGTACACCTGTACCGGTGTAGCAAATTTGCCAGTTTGTTCTAACGACTGACGTTTTGCCGCTTTTCCCCGTTTTTTTGCCGTTTTTTTTTCGTTAACCTTTTTTTTTATTGTCCTGATTTATGTTTTCATCGTGGAAACAAAAAGTAAACTAAACTAAACTAAAAAACTTTATTATTACTGCATTGTAGCGATTATTTTCCATGTTAAACTGTTTGTGTTGTTTAAATAAATAAAGGTACGTGTTACGAAACACCATTGTCCTTGCAACGCAAGGCAGTTTTTAGAATGTGTCATCACTTCTTGCAAAGTGTGGCCTATACGGATGTTGTTGTCATTAAGATGGTGTTAACAACAATATTATACTAGAGAGTGTCAACCACGTGTTTAACCACTCACTATTTGTAAAACACATGTCGTATGTCATATATTCACTGCTACAGGGTCCCTAACCACAATTTGTATTTTATACACCGAGTACTGTACCTTTGTCTTCTGCAAGCATAAACGCATGGGTCCCATAGTTATTAGACCGAACTTCTTTTCCACTGTGTAGTTAGAGAAAAAAAATAAACGTCTTCTATTTACGAACACTTTCACCACAAATGTTTTAAATTAAAGCTTGTTTTCAAGCGTGGTGGTAAAATAAAGCTAAATTTCCAAAATAGCCCAATTTCACTGCTTTCAGGGAATTCCTATGGGATTAGTAAATAAGTTTCTGTTTTACATATGTGGGTCATGTTATGTAACAATTCCTAAAGTTTTATTTAGTTTTGTCGACTCCTTGTTGGATATGTCAGTGCGATATGGCATGCCTGTCACAATCACAATTCAAGAACATATTTTCGTTTTTAAGGGAATTACCCTAAGTAAATGTTTTCTTTGTTTTAATTAATTGACTCAGAGTGTTTAATGGTCTAACATTTCACCAAATCTGATCAAAATTAGAGCAGCCGTTGAAGCGCTATACCCCAAAAAGATAATTTATTAAAAAAAAAAAGTTTTGGTTTTTAACGTATAAGGGGAATTCCCCTGGATTGATTACCCAACATTATAGTTTCTGCATATCTAGACCATGTTCTCTTACAAATGTCAAATTTCTTATTGCCATTCCATTAATTTTTCTGGTAGATGTCGGGGCGCCATGCCATGCATGTTGCTATCATGATTTGAGGAAAAAATCTTAGTTTTTAGGGTATTTCATTAGGTAATCTTTTTTATTTGTTTTAAGTGTTAAATCAGTCACTATTGCACTTACATTCTACCAAATCTGATTAAAATTGAAGAATCTGTTCAAGCGCTATCCCGTAAAAAGCTATTTTTTCAGAAAAAATACCGCTTTGGTTGTAAAGGTCTCAGGGGAATTTCCCTAAATTCATCAACCACAATTTTGATTTCTGCATATCTAGACCATGTTGTCTAACAAATGTCAAATTTTATTCGCGATTCCATTACTTCTTTTGGTAAATGTCGGGGTGAAATGGCATGCTTGTCACAATCCTGATTTAGGAACAAAATCCTATTTTTTTGGGTATTTCCCAAGGGAATTTTTTTATTTTCTTTAGGTGGTAAATAAGTGACTAATTACTTACATTTCAACAATTTGATTAAAATTGGAGCAGCTGTTCAAGCGCTATGCCCGAAAAAGCTAAAAAAATTAGAAAAATATACCGTTTAGGTTTTTACCGTATCAAGGGAATTCCCCTGTATTTATTACCCAAAATTTTAGTTTGTGCATATTTAGACCATGTGGTCTAACAAATGACGAAGTTTCATTGGGATTCCATTATCCCTTCTGTTAGATGTCGGAGCCACAATCCATGCCTGTCACAATCTTGCTTTAGAAACATATCTTCATTTTTAGGGTATTTTCCTAGGTAAATATTTTGTTTCTTCTAATTGGTAACGCAGAGGCTAACACACTACTATTTTACCAAATATGATCAAAATTGGAGCAGTCGTTCATGCGGTATGCCCAAAAAAGCTAAAATTTTTGAAAAAAATACCGTTTTGGTTTTTCACCTCCCAGGGGAATTCCCCTAGGTATATTACCCAAAATTTTGGTTTCTGCTCATCTAGACCATGTGGTCTAAGAAATGACTAAGTTTCATTGCGATTCCATTATCCCTTCTAGTAGATGTCGGAGCCACAAGCCATACCTGTCAAGCGTTTGACGAAAAAAAAAAAGAAAAAAAAAAAAGAAAAAAAAAAACGGACAAAAACAATATGTGTCCCATTTTTTCAAATGGGACCCATAATAAGCTGGGATTTGCTTGTACAAAATAAAATGCATATTGAGACTATCACTGGCCCAGAGTACAAGCATAGTATACTAAACAGGTAGAGTGATTATCTGTTTAGTATACTATGATACAAGGGTAGAGTGATTAAGACTATAAAAACAAGACTTATTGTGTTTGCCTAAAGTTACTTCGTTGATTGGTATTAAGAGAATCAATCGTATATCAAAAGGAATAAAAGTCGAACCTTCCGGTTTTACCTTTCGTGACGGAGTCATTTTATATCGGCGGCATCACAAATATAGCTTTTGGACAGAAAGCAGATTAGCGTGCTAAAGAGGAATCAAAAGATACTGCGGATAGCATCGTTTGTTTGGCACCACACAACAGTATCTTCATAAATCAACATTAAAAAACCTTTCGGGCGTTAAACCGGTACATAAAAGATTCGACTGTGGTATTTTACCTTATTCCTATCCGTAAGCAACTTTATACACCAAAAAGACAGTCTACACACTAACAAAATAGCTTAGCCAGTTCCGCTTTTTAGTGTTAAAGTATAGGTTCCTGTTTTATTACAGTAATTAGTATTATGACCACACGCTATTACACGGGCAATCATCACATTACCTTCAGAAACGTTCGGGTTTTTGATTAGCTATTCCAAACTATAGGCATAGCCTACATGTTTTGTTAAAACAGTGTATTTCGGTGGGTTAACACAACTTGGAATCAGTCACGTTTTAGTTCGTCTTCGACTTTTCTATTGATTTGTCTAACTTTTGAGTAGGATAGGATATTTATGTTTATCCCCGTGAATGGAAAACAAAAGCACACGGGCAATCGTCAGATCACATCGCGCTCACTGTTGGGTTACCTGAGCTATGCGTTATGTATGATTCACACGCTCATTTAATTAAAAAAAAATTTAATCTACTGGATTCAGGCAATGTCCGTTAAGTGCCTTGTCCAAGGACACAACTTGCTAGCTAGCGACCAATTTAGTACCTGCAGCCTTTTCGCACTTAGGCTAACCACCAGACTAATCTGTCGGACTTTAAACGTTATCCATGTTAGACCTAAATTTATTCAAGTGTTTCCTAAAATCGGTTTCTTCCAAGCATGTTTTGCAATTGCTTATGTGGGCAGTGGTAGTGGCTCTGCTCCCTTTCTTTAAACTATTACTAGAAATTCCGGCACAAAATGGTACGCAATTTAAGTAAAAACTTCTAGTTAGAGTATATATATTTACCTTTCTTCTCACTAATGCTATGGCTGACCGAAGCCAGTGGGTTCATTTTTTATAAGTTTGAAGTCCTTTGGGAAAAGTATCGACAGATCCCTGTCATTACACATCATGCACTTATTTTCGTACATGTTAGACATGACACCATTTAAGGTGGTATCAAAATGCATTATACTCATAATTGTATATCAAGTTGTTTCCAAACAGAAGCACTATTTTATCTATCTTAACAATATTTGGAAGTAAATCGTAAACCAATATATATTAGTTTCTTGTTTTTAGTTACGTAGGCCCACGTCTAATTAAAATCAATGGGCTATTGTTTTCAAATAAAGAATTAATCAATTAAAAGATATCATAGGTATAAGATATTAACGCTGTTTATTATTCTTGATCAACGTCACGACTATTCTAAACCGAGCTTTTAATACCTTTATCCGATTAAAACAATGCGCTTTCATGCTTTTTTAAATTATGTCGGCTCAAAAAATGTTGCGTGTAGCCTCTGAAAGAGTGTCGTGTAGCCTCTGCAAAGGGGGAGGGAGTGTCGCCTCTGAAAAAGTGGCGTGTCGCGTCGAAAAAAGTACGTGTTAGTATTATTTTTTAAACATCAAAAAGTGGCGTGCTGTGTTGGTCATTTTTTGGTGAACAGCCCGTCTCTAGGATTTGTCGATATTGTGGTTCAATAACACGTCTTGGTTGATTGGTTTAATTTGTTTTATTCGAAAGAGTGTGTTCTACGAATTATTATATAAATTAAACCACAAAAATTTAAAATTATCGATATCAAAACGGACAAAACCATTTACTTATAGAACTGTTTTAGATCTGTATAAATCAGCAAATCGAATTTAAGTATTTGTTAAAGTGTTAACTAATTATAACTGAAGAAAAAATATTAACTTTAAGACAATTGTAAGAACTTAAAGCGCTGTAAAACAAGTTCAGACGTCCTCAAAAGTCTTCAAAGTCAAATTAAATCTGGAAAAGCTAAACGCATGATTGGGCAACGAAACTCAAGTCATTCATAGAAATCATACTAATTAAATAAAAGAAGGTATCTCGCAGCTTCATTCGGAAAAAAACAGAATTCAGAATCACAAATCGTATTATGTGGTGTAGTTCTTGTGTCAAAGTGAGTAATAAATAAAGGGGAAACTACAAAGTTTTAGTTAAAGTTGTAGAATAACGATATACTATGGTATGTTCTTTAACGCTAATGGTTCGATACGATTTCAATTAAGCATATTTTTAACTGTTTAATTAGCAGTGGATTATTTATTCTTATTGTTTAACTTTAAAAATATAGAAAGGCCACAGGTACATTTAAATTTAAAGGTGACTAATTCCTTTTTGTTTTTACCAAACTTATTTAAGTAGAGGATTAAGCGAAACACTTTTTAATTACTGTTTTCAACGCAAAATGGTGACCAAATACAACCCAACTTTCACAGATAAATGCCATTTAACATGTTATTAAAAATTAATACTAAATGAAAAAATAAGTATTTTCGTCATTCATTATTCATACATTTTTTTCCTTGAATCATGAATTTTTACAATGTTCTGTTTAAGATTCAGGTAATTTTGTAAAAGAAAGGACTAGCTTACAAAAAATTTATATTTAGGTTAACTTTATTCTATTTAGCCACTAAAGCATCAAACTATTTTTAGATAAAAAAAATACTTTTGGGCGAGCAAATGAGAACTTGTGTAAGCATCATGTTATCCAATTGTTTATTATAATTTTATTATAAAAGAATTGAAAAATGGTTAAGTTTCAATCAAACCAATAACTATTAATAAAGATCAATTATGTATGATATTACTTGATAAAATTTCAAAAACTGCTTTAGGCCACCAAAGTTACCACAGTCATTTATAAGTCTGAATATCAAATATCCGGGAAAACTCTATAAATATTGCCTGATAAAGTTGCCATGCAATTTTCCAATGATCTAAAAAAAATTTGACTATAAATTTTAATTATGCTGATATACGGTACATTAAAAAGGGTCAATTATATATGATTTTATTTGGTAAAGTAGGGCAATAGCAGACAAATTTACAGAAGTCAATTAAAACTTGGTTGGGATGGGGCATCTGGTAGCCTCGTCGTTTTTATAGGATCGTTTTAAACATTATATTTGAAAAAGTCCTACTAGATTTTTAAAATGTAAAAAAAACTACAAACGTGCTAACAACCATCAAACATATATGGTAGCTTTGTGTTAAATCAAAGTCTTATTAACTGAACAACTTTATGCAGGTATTTGTTAATGATATAATTTTCAATAATATTGGTTAAAAAGTACCAATAGTGAATTACATGGATTGCAATAAAGAGAACAATTTTTATGAATATAAAATTAAATGCCTAGAATCTCATCATCAATCAAGATGTGTGTTGCACAACCAGAACAAGAAAGTAAAAGAAATTTCCTGTCCCCGTGTTGTTAACAGGGATCTTCTTGATCGAATTAAGAGTGATAATATTCTTAGTCGGATGAAAAAACTTAATCAGACTTCGTTGCATGATCCAATTCACTGTGTACACTGCCAAGAAAAAGAAAGTGAAATCTTCCAAGACAAGTTTATACGAATGCACACAGCAAGATTGGAAAATGAACTGGTTGAGGAAAAAATTGTTCAACATTTATTAAAACATAACACAGTTTCTTTAATTGGGGAATTGGCTGCTAATTTACCAAAGCCTAGTGACGATGGAAATAAAATTTGGAATGCTTTAATAAAGAAAGCCGATTAATATAAAAAGAGGCAAAAAGGTTCTAATCATTTCAATATGAACTGGATGATATGGTGTGTCAGAGCTATATATGCTATTTATTATGATATATAAATCCACTTAATGTTATTTGACCACTGCACTTTTTTTCTTGTTGAATAATATGAATTTAATATATATATATATATATATATACGGTATATATATATGCTACTGATGTGGTAGAAATTTTATACATTAACCTTTTCTAGTCTAATTGTAATATTTTATTTTTTAGAATGATAAGTTAGTTATTTGGTGTATGTTGGCAACATGTCCTTAGTAAGAGCAAGTAGCTC
>CH000526.1:216344-228846 GCA_000149265.1 Ciona savignyi | reverse complement strand
TAGACTTGCTTTGAAGTATGGGCTTATTCCAGAGGATTATCACCCAATGAATGATCACGACTTCAACCTTGGAGATTACCCACATCTCCCAGCAGAAAGTGTATTGGAGAGAGATCCCCACTACGACTGGGATGATCCTTTTTACAGGCGCAACTACGGTACCGTACTTAACTTCATGATCATTTCTTACCATCTTTATTATTAGTAATTTTTTTAATAAATAGAGATATTAATTGTTTTTACAGCATATATGTGTTGTTTTTTATTACCTCAAAAGTATCAATCCACAATTGCTTATTGTCAGTGTTTGAATTTAAAAATCTATTTTCTAAATTACCTTTTGTATATATAACCACGGGATTGGTGTATAACCTAGGTCCTAGAAGTCCCAAGATTCTGTTCAGTGACTTGTGCCCATACTCCAGTTATTAAACTGTGTTGCATAATCATAAATAATTTACCCATTCAACTCCACATGTCGGTGAAGTACCTTTTCTGATTATACACCAGTTTAACACAACTTTGCTGGTCAAACAAATCCCGGTTAGGTCGTTTAAATTAACTTCTCTAAGAATAAATATTGCATCTTAAATCGTTCATTCACCTTTCACTAATCAGCTGGTTTAAGTAGAATTTATAACATTTTACTAAATATTTTTAAGTCCATTGGCGTAGATAAAACTGGCAATCTGTATCCAATAAGCTACGTAGGCCTATTCATTTTTTTTCATTTTTAACGGTTTTCTGTGTTATTATAGATAGGCCTATTTACTTGTATCGGTAGTATCATTACTGTTTTTGTGCAGGTGAACCCATTAGTGTGGATGTTGATTTGTATTCTCCGCTTATTCTGGACACCCGCCCACTACCACACGACCCACAACAACAGTACAGGGTTTTGTTTGGGGCCCTATTTAGCTGTTTCTTTCTATGGTGGCTTGGAGGTAAATACAGAACCAATCTTCCTCGAGGGCCAAAGCAGTATCCGGAGCACTACCCATCCGATGAAATCCTTCACAGTTGGGAATGGGACTCATTTGAAAAGAGAGGCTTAGAGCCCAAGCTGAAGGAAAGAACCCCAGTCACCAACTACACATTGGAAAAGTACAAGTGGAATCCAGCGGCTCACTAAATAGAAATCTTTATATTATTTTGACAGGTAATAAATTATATGAAACCATCTTAAGTGTCATTTTTAATAATGCAAGATACAAGTACCTCGTCCGGACTCATAAAAATACATTCAGGAATTTACTTTTTTTGAACAAGATGCTCTAATTTAGAGTAGATTTGGGGGAATGTTAGTTTGTTTGAATGTTTTCTCAAATACAAGAAATTCGAAAAAAAATCTCTAAAAATGAAGATTACCAGGATTTGGGAAAATTCTCAGAAAGTATAAGCATTGTTGTTGTAATGGCCCGTTTTAAAAACCGAGGAAATGTAAAATAGTTATAACTTCGTTGTTTATGTGTATTGGATATACAGTGGCAAATGAAAGGTAAATTATTACAGAGGAACTTTCCGGTAGACCACAACATACCAAAAAAGGTCCTTTCCGGCTGCGATGTTCTGTGATAATCAGTATCTCGTTGACTGAAATAGAGTATTAATTTCTAATTTGTAAAAAAAAGTTCTAGATGTATAAAGTAAATTAACAAAACCAAAATGAAATTTAAATAATACAGTTTATAAACATAAAATGAGGCCATCCCATACACATATTTATTCTTTTGTCGGAAAATCCCAAGAAACTAAACACGACTCGAACCACTGATCTGCCCGATTCAATCTACTTAAAACATGTAAAGGTTTTGACTTGTGTATTTTATATAGTGTTAAAAATATAGGACAAATAATCTTTCCCCGCGTAGACCTAGGATATAAAAATGTTTTTTTTTCATACTGTGAGTGTCGCCGATATTCTTTGTTAATCAATATTTCTGGTGAATCGTACAATCCCGATTAATGCGGCAGAACCTGTGCTTGCTGTATTTACTGGGATCGCTCCCTCAAGCGTATAAAAAACAACGAAGCGTTTCGCGATTTTTACTGTTGTTTGCCGGTTGTAGAAATTAGGTTAGTGGACAGAAGTTATGGGTTAGGGTTAAGGCCGATGCACACTTACGGCGATGGCAAGCAATGCGAGCGATTATTTTGACGTCACTTCCTGTATCGCCGGCCTATTGCCCGATTAGAAACTTGTTCTAATCCATATGGTTGTCCAGGAGGCCGCTTTAATCGAGATTTCCCATCTTCTAGCAAATAAAGCGCATGTGACAGTCCCGTCCCATTTTCATGCCGCTATAAGCGATGAAAAATTGGCGGATTGGCTGAAACCACAATCAATTATAGTACTCTAGGGCTTCCTAAACTTTTTAAGCTTACGACCCTTTTTTCACGTTTAAAATCGTAAACAGGTCGAAATATATACAATAGATATAGTAGTTTTTGTGAAATTGATGTAGGCTACCTATTGTGACCCCTAAAATTTATTGCACGACCCACGTCGGGGTCGCGATCTCCAGTTTGAGAAGTCATTTCCTTACTTATATTTAACAAAAATTCTTTTATAGTAATAATACGGATATGTAACAAAAGGATACTTTGTCCGGCCGGTTGGTCTAGCGGTTAAGTGCGTCGCCGTTCAATCGAGAGGTTGCAGGTGCGAAACTGGTCGCTAGCAAGTCGGTTTTGTCCTTGGGCAAGGCACTTTACGAACATTGCCTGAACCCAGCGAATTAATGGATTCTATTAAATTGAAGGAACGTATCATCATGTACAACACACTGCAATAGCTCCGGTAACCCGACGGTGGGCGCGAGGTGATATTACGATCGCCCGATGTGCGCAACGGTACAATAATGCATAAGCAAAACCGGCTACCTAATTTCATAAATAGGGACGGGCTGTAGGGTACAAAGCGTAACCGCCCTCAGAACCACAAGAGCCTATAAACTTTACAGACTGTGGATTTGGAAACCCAATGCTTTAAGCCTAGACATCTCTGTGTCTGTGTCTCTCTGGTGAAATAAGGTCTTTAATATGCGATTTTGCAACCAAGGAAAAATGCGAGGCAAAGTATCTAAAACACGCACAATAGATGATGTTTGCGATCTGTACAATAGAAGATCTTTATTTGCGCGCTGAATTTAGAAGTTTTCCCAGGCGGTTGATCGCATCGTGAATTGTAATTTTAATGTTAAATGTAATTTTATTGGTAAATTGTATGGGTATAATTCTGTAAATTTTCTCGTTTTTTAACTTCTTCCAATATGGACATTATGCTGTAGCGGCTGCTTATTGAATTTATTAACTAATTTGACTTTATTATTAATATTTGACTCCGATAAGCGCAACGGTACAATTACAATAATGCATAAGCATAACCGACTACGTAGTTTGATAAGTGGGGACGGGCTGTAGGGTACGTTAAGCGTATTCCCGCCCTCGAGAGCACCAGAGCCTAGGCTATACAGACTGTGGATTTGGAAACACAGTGCTGTATAAGCCTAGACATCTCTGTCTGTTTTTCTCTGATGAAATGAGGTCTTTTATATGTGATTTGGCACAAGGAAAAAATGGGACGAAGAATATCTAAAACACACTTAATAGATTAAGTAGCGCTCCGTACAATACAATATCTCCGCACGTTGAATTTAGAAGTTTCCTCGGTCGCGTTAATTGCCTCGTGAATTTAGACAACAGTTCGTCCTTTAGCGATTCCTTTGTTTCTGGAATTTTCTTAGAACGATGTCGCAAACAGCCAATTATGTCGGTGCGACATACCTCCTTTTTTTCGGGTTTTGAATAACTTGAATTAAAGTTCGCCCGGTGGATTCTTTTGAAGTTCGGCCTTCCCGATAAAGAGTCAACAGTTCGTTTCGAGCACCCAGGTGTAATATTCGTCCATCGTTCCTTGGACGACGAAAATAGACGGTCTCCATCGTGGTCGGATGGAGACAAAATTCCTGTTGGATTTTATGCTTATTGAAGCACCAACAGTCGCGCCTCGGAGAGCTTCTTGCTCGGGTAGCAGAGGACGCCGTGTAATCCTGGCCTTTGATAATTGGCCCAGGCATAATAAAAACAGACTTGTAGACATAGGCGCACCTGGGTGTATATAGACAGTCCTGTTGTACTCTTATCGATTGAACCGCCCTCCTTCGTCCGACCAGCAGTGAACTTCCGGGAGTTGTTCTTGTAGAAATTTCAGAGGGTTGTTGAGATTGATGTTCCGTTTAATTTGTGCCTGCCAGCCATCCGCGAATACCAGGTTAAATTGGACCTCCCTCCAGTGACATGAGTGGGGGATGTAAATCTGTTGGTTGTTTATGCGTAGTTCGCTCCAACAGTTAGTTAGCGCCTTTTCTTGCTAAGGTCGCGTTAAGGTGACCGTGGTCCGACGGTACTTTTGAAATAGACACACCTGGTTTGGTTGACGCTGATTTTGGGCTTGGCTTTGACGGAACGCTTCGATTCCACGACATGACGCCGGTGTTTATTTCCGTCGTCGACGTACAGGATCGTAAAGGCTGCATCTTTTGGAAATAAATGCTGAAAACAAATAATATTAATGTGTCCGAGTAAGCAGGACATATGTAACGTTAGTCATCGGAAGGTTGATGAGTTCAATCACGTCGGGGTCACCAATTGTAGCGGCTGCTTATTTAATATATTAACTAATTTGACTTTACAAGATAGAGATAGATGGGTAGCAGTTTAGCTTTATTATTAATTGTTTGACTCCGATAACGCAACGGTACAAGTAAAATAATAGATAAGCAAAAACGGCTACTTAGATTTAAGAAGTGGGACGGGCTGTAGGGTACGTTAAGCGTATACCCGCCCTGAAGGCCACAAGAGCCTAGACTATACAGACTGTGGATTTGGAAACACGGTGCTGTATAAGCCTAGACATCTCTGTCTGTTTCTCTCTGATGAAATGATGTCTTTTATATGCCATTTGGCTCCAAGAGAAAAAATGCGATGCATAATATCTAAAAACGCACAATAGATTATTTTTGCGCTAGATACAATGGTAATTAAATGCGCACTGGTTTTAAACGTTTACGTAAGTCGCGTCGATTACAATGTGAATTGAGACCGTCCTTCGTCATTTAGCGATTTCTTTTGTTCCTTTGTTTCTGGAATTTTCTTAGAACGATGTCGCAAACAGCCAATTATGTCGGTGCGACAATGCCAAAGTTGTAAATACCCAGCATTGCTGTTGTTTTTAACTTCCCCTTTTGTATTTTTCATTTTGTTTTATACTTTATCCATCCAATAAAATCGTGATAATAACGATACTGTTATTTTTTTTATTTCTTCATTTTCATCATTATCCATTACATCAAGTTTCTTCCCAATGTTTGTTTGGAGATTAATTATCATGTTTATAACATAAACAAGTGGAATAATGCTGGCCATAAATAAATAGAGGATTAAGGCTTCTAAACATTGACTTAATATTATAGGAGGCGTTCAACTAATTATTTTCCCTATCTCTCCAATGTAAACTGACCTCACAAAAACGACTGTCACTCAAAATCCTGACATAGGAAGTCTTAGATTTTTTCACAATTTAAAATTGAAGCTTGGATCTGCAACCTAAACTCAAAACCCTACAAAATTTTGTTTAAAAATTTTGAGCCCATACCCCTTCGTACATCGGCAACTTTTTTCCAACAAAACAGCTAGCAGATGCACAATCAACACCTTTATTTTACAAAGCACTGCTCCACGATTACAAAACTTTACAGCTAAACGAGAACACCGGCGCGCAGTCTAGCACATGCTGCTTTCAGCCAAACAAACATTGGGGAATCACCACCATTGTTACTCAGCAAAACACTAGTTTAAAAACAATGACTCATGGAGGGTACCACTCGTCACATCCTGCCGTTCATAGAGGTCTTAATTGGTTATACGCCATCTATAAAAAAGAGTAGTTTCACTTATAAGGTTAGGAGAAATCTGAACTAAATTAATTTACTAACATATAGCAAATAGTTGTATTATAACAAATAGAAAAAATGTCGTGTCGCACACAAAAAAAGGGGGCCGACTCTGAAAAAGTGGCTTGTCGCATGCGACACTGCCCATTGCAAACCGTTATCCGTGTACCACAACGGGAGACACCGAATGGTGTTTTAGGCAAAACCGTTGGAAAACCTCGCCTATAGACCCTGTGGATTAATGGATTGTACTAAACTGATACAACGTCTCAACCATATACACCACACTACAATAGCTCTGGTAACGCAACTGCGAGATTAAGGTAATCTTACTATTACCCGTGTCCTAACTCTTCTGGGTTTTCCATTAGCGGGGATAAATGATAAATATGGGTCCTAAACAAAGCCTTACTTAGTTTCACAATTGGTAACATAAGATATAACATAAGATCGAACTGTGCCTCAAATCGACTCTCCAGTATACTGCGGATGAAGTAGAACCGACCAAGATAGGTAAATTAACGTTTTTAAAAATTCTTATCCCAGCTTACGGCTTGCTAAAAAGGAGTATGCAGATTTTGTTTAACGACCTCGGGTCGGATAATTGTTTTTATCTCCGTGAATGAAAAATTGATTTTCTTACACGTGCAATCGTCAGATGAGCTCTCGCATACGCAAGGGAGTGGGCTCTGACGAGCAAATGTCAGATTACCTCGCATCCATTGTCTGTGTAAAATATCTGGACCCATTATTTATTCATTGCTTACGTGTTTTCTTGATGTCTATATTTAACTAGTATAAATTGCGTCATAAACGTTAACATAATAATGGTAGTTTATGTTGCAATCGTCTGTACTAGACCACATGGCATATTTTTCTTTTTGAATTACCGTAGAGCAGTGGTTCCCAACCTTTTCTAGTGTCGGGGCCAAATTTCAAATTTTAGAATACATATGGAGCCGCATGAAAACACACTGCTTTAAGAAAACAGTGACGTAACAATAGCAGCCTTTTCACAACTTTCCCTGCCTCTAATCTTAACTATGAAGTAAAAACTCTTTTCCCAGCCTTCAAACAAAGCAAGGGTAATTTTAGAATACTGATTTTATTTTATTTTTTATTAAAATCAGATTTTTCTAATATTTTAGGGGATTTTCAAAGGTCAATGAGAGCCGCAAGAAGGCTAGCTGGGAGCCGCGGTTAGGAATCACTGCCGTAGAGGCTGCAGTGTACAATTTCCTTCCAATGCCGCATTTTTCAATACCGCTAAAATCCAAAGTTTGGTGAGTGTGTGATACTTATAATTAATGTTTAAATTCGTTAGTTTACCGATTTGGTTATTTTATTTCGTCCTACCGGTTAGTCTGGTGTTTTAGTAGGACGCCTTTCAAACGAAAGGTTGAAGGTCCGAAACTGGTCGCGTGTGTTTACTCAACGATACGCTTCATTTTCAAACTAGGAACTTTCTCCACCCGTGAAAGTAACAGTCAGTTTACCGGAGCTATTGCAGTGTGTTGTGTATGATTAAGACTTTTCTTGTATTTAGTAGAACCCATTTGTGCGTGTTAAATCATCTGTTTAAAATTAGAAGTAATATTATAAACGAGCCTATTAGTCGTTACAACGGCATTGTTATCTAGAGTTGCGCAATATCAGCCTCGTGTATTTTTTAAAGTGACTGGTTGTAGTATTTTAGAAATAAAGTTAAAATGCCTACTGTATGAAATATTTTAAAAATAGTTTGGTAATAACATAACGTAAGGTGGAATAAAAGTTCCAGTTTGAAGAACGTTTTGAGGAGGCGTTTACCCAATTATTCTCCCTATCTCTCCAATGCAAACTGATCTCACAAAAACGGCCGTCTGCCAAAATCCTGATGCTGGAAGTCTTAGATATTTTCACAATTTAAAACTAAAGCTTAAATCTGCAACCTAAACTCAAAACCGTCAAAATATTTGCTTAAAAATTTCAAGCTTATTAGGCCTACCCTCTGTAAATCGGCAACTTTTTTTCCAACAAAACAGCTAGAAGATGCATAATTAACACCTTTATTTTTAAAATCATTGCTCATCTATTACAACTTAACATCTAAACGAGAACACCGTCGCGCAGCCTAGCACATGCTGCTTCCAACCATACAAACATTGGGGATTCACTACGATTGTTACTCAGCATAACACTGTTTACAAACAATGACTAAGGGAGACTACCACTCTTCACATCCTGCCATGCATAAAGGTCCATTAATTGGTTATACGCCATCCTAATAGTGGAAGAATTGCGCGTTTTCGTAACAAAAAGTCATGTTGTGCTACGTCGAGAACTAGACGATAATGTAATTTATTAAAGTATACACAGTATTGGATTTTCTATATACACCATGACTACATCAAACAACATCTAATGATTTTGAAAACATAAGCATGATAAAAATATGGAACTTTTAAAACTCTTCAGACAAAATTTGTTTAAAAACCCTGAATATTTGCAGAGGCACAGATTACTAATGAAAAAATATCCTTTATACAGAAAAGTATTCAATAGAACTTTAATAAGTGAATTTCAAAATAGTTAAAATGTTGCATACAGCCATATCAATTTTGCATATCACAAATAGAAGACAATTATGCAATCATTACCTGGTGATACAAAAAGGAACTGAAGATAAAAAAATGTATCACTACCACAATAGAAAACTACTACAATGCTAAGGAAGAGTTTCAGAACTTAGAAACTTATAGTGTTAATCAAGTATAACACTTGGTGAGACAGCTAATGTTTATTAAAAGGCAAACAATCACTTAGAAATAAGTGTATGTTTTATCTTTCTTAAAAATATGGACACAAATAAAATTACAAAATAGCCCAAAATCTTAGATACTTAAATTGTTGTATTGGGTCTAACTGTCCCATTTCTTAGATAAAAAAGGTATAGATGTTCACAGCAACAATTTTTGGAAATTTGGTTTTCAATAAAAATAAACTATTTGTAAACTTTCACCTACATAACCGTTGCAATGTCACTACAATTTTTTCAATTCTTAAGCCCAAGGCGCTGTCTTGTCCTCTAAATTTAAAACTGCACCACGAGTTTCATAACTTTTGAGTAAATCACACCATGTTTCCTGGTCTTGACACAATAAATGCTTGTTTCCTAGAATTTAAAATCACTGTAAGAACCAAATAACATTTTTTGTTGATTTCTTAAAACTAATCCTATTTGTGCAAGTTACCGGACACTTAGGATAGAGTATTCATGTTTATCCATGTGAATGTGGTAATTGTCAAATTACCTTGTGTTGGGTTAGCGGGGCTATTTCAGTGTGTTGTGCATGATTAATACATTCCTTTAATTTCGGTAGAACCTATCAATCCATTTGGTTTAGGCAATGTCTTCAAAGTGCCTTTCCCATGCACACAGCCAACTAGCTAGTGGGCAGTATTGGACACAACCCTCTGGCTGAAATGGCTGAAACACTAACCCACCAAGCTATTCAGTCTGAATTATCATTGCTTGAACTTGATAACCACATTAATGAAAATCCAAAAGTACCTTACCTACGATACACAGGCCTTTCCTTGCTCTCGTAATGGCGACATTAATCTGATGAGGATCAGTAATAAACCCAAGGTATTTTCGGATCCAGTGGAGACTAGGATTCTCCTCTATGCTGTGAAGCTTTTGGGATCGGACAGTGGAAAGTATCACATAATCCCTTTCGCCCCCTAAAATAATGTAATTTTGGTATTAATTTGTGTAGTATACATTTCAGAAAACTAGGAATAAAATATCAATGATTTATCAAGCCATTTTACCTGGTTTAATCTTGTGAATGGAAAAAAGTAAACGGTATTTTCACACTGCCAATAGCTATCGATAATTAAAGCTGTTGCAATGTTTTGTTTATGATGACTGTTTTAGTTTAACTGTTTTATTGGATTCAAGGAATGTCCTACTAAGGGGCTTGCCTAACACACATACAACCTCACAATCTTTTAGTACAAAACCAATGCTCTAATCGTCTGCACAGGCAGACAAAGTACTGTTAATATCATGCTGCCCAGCAAGGTACATCTATTGCATCCTCTATTTCAAACCAGTTTTAATCATGTTAAATTTAATGGTTACAACAAAACTTGATGCCTAAATATGTTTGAATTAGCATTGGATATGACAATTATGTTTATTCAAATAAATGGAAAAAGACAAAGGTTGTTACCACACAGGCAAAATTATCTGGTTATCGTGCGCACATCGCCTTGTTACCAGAGCTATTTAGAGTATATTGTATGATTGACACTATCCTTCAAGTCAGTCGCAATATTCTGGGTTCAAAGAATATCTGTTGAGTGCCTTGCCCCCAAAAAATTAAATAGCTAACAACCAGTTTTTAACCTACAACCCTTCAGCAAAAAGGACAGCAGACAAAACTACCAACTTCTGTATTTACATATTACTTTGTTTAGACAGTGTAAAAGACAAGCTAAGTTCAACTTATATTACATACCCAGGTTATTCGATATTATGAGTTTCTCTATTCGAAATATAAAGTTAAATATATTTCACATCTGCCTTTGCCATTCAACTGTACCTTGACTTGTGACCACAGTTCCAACATGCACTTTTGCTACACCACTATCTTTTATAAGATTTTTAATCAGGTCACATTGAGCCAGGTATGGAGACAAGATCATAATTTTAGACAGCTCAATCTTCAGGTTGTAATGAAGTTTTTTGAGTATTCCAATCTAAAATCAAAAATAAAAGAATAAATGTACATTGTTATAAAATCAATTAGAAAAGGAAATTCTTAAAACATAATTAATTACCTATTCATCAAAAAAAACACCTTTGATACACCTGCACACATGTTATATTGTTATAAATACTTACAACAGCGTTTGCTTCAATCGTGTTGCATTTTGATGTGTCAGGATGCTCTGATTTTCCAATTGTGGAGTCTTCTTCACCCACCACATGGCAGAAGAGAGCCGTGTTATCTGGACTTCCATGATAAAACTTAGATGGGTATTTTCGCTCTCGGTCGTTAACTGATGAAGCAACAGCCAACTGGCCCTTGTAAAACTTGTTTGACGGAAATTCACAAATCGATTCATGCTAAAAAAGAATAATATAACAGTATTATTGAAATATGATCCGAGTAGATTGCTACATTAAAGTTTTTGTTGGAAAAGTGAAAACCATCAAACATAAGAGTCACAAATACAAATGAATAATAAGTGATTCCATGCCATATAAACCAACCAACAAGGGTATGTAATATACACATATTACATTTTTTTAAGAGAAGAACTTCTTACCATTCTGTACTGAGTGGTTAACATTCCAAACCTCCCTTTAGAACTCATTTCTATTCTCTCAAACATGGATTTTTTTAGGCCGAGCTCAGCTGCTCTGGGACACATAATAACTGGCTGAAGTTGCTTGTGGTCACCAATCAGCACAACCTAAAAAGTTGTTTTAAAAAAATGTTTTTATGTGGTCAAGAACCAAACCTGGTCGGCACTGGCTGAGATGATTGGAACTAAAGTTTCCGGTTCACTGCACATACCACTTTCATCCACAATGCATTGCGAAAATAAAATTTTTTTGGCTTTGTGGATTTTGTTCTTTGTTGCCCATTGTTGTAACTCTGTGATAAAATTAACGGTAAGATCAGTCATTTCTAAAACATTCATTCACTACAATTGCTCTGGTAAACCTGATAGAAGGAATTTGATAACACCTTTTGTCATATGTTTTCTAAATTAATATGATTTATACTTGACCTTATACACACTTGTATATCTATATTAACCCAAAGGTAATCTAACTATTGCATTGATTATAACGCCCCTGCTCTTTACCAGTTCTGGGTATAAATATAAAGATTCTACATTCTATTAATTGTGATTGGAATTATAATAAATATGAAGAATCTACATTCTATTAATTGTGATTGGAATTATAATAAATATGAAGAATCTACATTCTATTAATTGTGATTGGAATGACAATAAATATGAAGAATCTACATTCTGTTAATTATGAAAGACGGCGTGTCGCCTCCAACAAATTGTGTCTTTTCCGAAAAAGTGGCACGTCGCCTCGAAAAAAGTAGCGTGTCGATTCCGAAAAAGTGGCGTGTCACCTCGAAAATAGTGGCATGACACATGCGACACTTTCAGGTTTATAGTTCTATTGAATTATGATTGAAATGACTTGATGCTCCATGTCCACCATACCTTTAACCTGGCATGCTGAAATGCAAGTGCTAACCAATATTTGACAAGTAGCAATCTCTATCAATTTTGCCTTATTAACAAGGTCATTGTAAGTTTTGATGTCTTCAAGCATAACTGGTTCCAAGCTGGAAAATCTGCAAATTATAAAAATGTTACAGAACGCTGTGTAAAGTCGAAGGCATAAAAAACCTACCATCCACTTATTTATCCACCCACCTATCTACCCACTTATCCACCCATCACTCCTGGGTAAAAAGTCATTGGGGTTTGGTATGGAAAAGTGAGCTATGTTTAGTATAGAG
>CH000526.1:197908-216244 GCA_000149265.1 Ciona savignyi | reverse complement strand
ATAAAATGTTCAACTTCGGCGAAGTGACATTCTACAAACATACAAAAACTTAGAATAAACTTATCCTATTAGTAAGGTTAAAAATAGGGTAACTTTAATAAAACGAACTTTGATAATTTTTTTTGCCCAGAAACTGGGCTGTGTAATAAATAATTAATAAATATGAATTAATCCTAAGTTCCATAAACATCATTTAGAAAGCTAGTGAAAAAGAATTTTTTTTAATAGTTTTTTAACCTAAGTTTATTCATAAAATAATCGTTATTCAGTTATTGCATAACAAAGAAGTTAGTGCATAACAGTCAAGTTACTGGATATTTTACCGAATATCTGCAGTGATCTTTATTCAATTTGTTTAGTTTTAAACTTTAATATGATCAATTTTACAAGATTAAATAGATACCGAACTCAAACTCATTGTTGTAGGACAGATAGACATTATATTTAATTACCACTTCGCATAACACGATGACAATAAATAAACATAAATGATCAGTGCTGATTTTGGAGCACACACAAATATTTACTTTTTATCATATCTCTTTATTTCCTCTGCATGTTTGTTGCTACTCTCTCTTATTTTGTGGTGTAGTGCAATTGATTTCAGCATTTTGCTTTCTTCAGTTTGTGATTTTTGTTTCATCGGTATCGGTTTCAATGGGTTTGGAAAATCCTCCTCTTCGCGCAGCTTGCCATATACTCGTAAAACGTTAAACCCAGAATTTTTCAGGTAATCTGTTGAAATGAGATAAGACTGGTGATATGTGTTTTGTGCTCCACTACAAAGATCTACTAGTAATACAAATTAAAAAAAAAACAAGTAAAAATGCAGTAAAGAGTCCAAAGTTTAAACAAGTCTGTCCAGAAGCTTAAAATAGACTCACCGGCAACAACATCTACAGACTTGTTGGATGGACCACAGTATAATATTCTACTGGTGAAATTGGGTTTTCCTTGCAGTTTATTAAACATGAGGAAATAACAAGCAAGTTGTGCTCCCATATATGATTTTCCAGTTCCTGTAATTTTAGGTTTAAAAAAACTGTTTATCTACTTGGCTGGGACAAAAAATGCAATTTATTATAAGATTAATTACTAAAACACATTACTCGAGGCTGTGTATATTGGTGCTTTACTATGGTTTTTGTTTAACTTATTTTACTGACTTAGCATACCATGTATATAAAGTTAATACCAAAATTACAAAAATAAATTACCCATTGTTTAGAGATTTTTCCAAATTTACCTGGTGGTCCTTGAATCAGTGTGGCTTTGTTAATCAGAGCTTTGCACACCTGTTGTGCTTGCACAAAGTTTAGCTTGTAATCGAAGCCCCGCAAACATTCTTGGCCAACATTGTTCAAAAATTCTGTGATTTCTTCATTGGGTGTAATATGTGGCTCAATATCCTCACCAAGGCATAAGAAGTTAACAACGTCATTGCTTTCACAACTTGGCAATTTTGCTAACGCATTTGCCATTTTCCTTTAAAAATACAACAATAGACAATTAAGTATAGTATTGTGGCGTATGGTGTTTACGTATCACCCTCCGTGCCTTTTTCTTTAATTCTATTTAGTTGTGACGTTTTCTCTATTTTAGTTTCCCGTTTTGTTGGCGCTTGGTGATTGGTTTATTTGGTTGATTACGTGTTTTCCTTGTTTTTCCCATGTTGCCAATTTTGATGAGGGCAGTTAGAATACACGGTCGAGTAAAGAGGTTATCGAACCCTACCGAGTCGATTCGTTACAGTATCATGAAAATTGGTCCAGATAACATTAAATTTGACAAAGATCAATATTAAATGTACTTCAAGTAGGCATAAATAATAAACAAACATAATGTTACTGGACTAAACAATTAATAGTCAAAAAAATTAGTTTAGGTTATTAAAAGATACTATGGTACAAGATGCAAGACAATATAAGTTTAAACATAAAACTTTGTTATAAAAATTATTATTAAAATTTGGCACAAAAGTCAGAAGAAATCAACAATGAAAATGCACAACATTTATTTAACCTGTGTGGAGCACCAAGGCTAATAACTTCCACTGTTACATCAGTTGCGCTTTCCGGCAGTTGTTTTGGTTGCAGTGATTCAGGGAGGAAAAATTTAAATGTAACAGCTTCTTCTTTTTGTCCCTTTTCATCACGAGATAGGACTATCCCATGTTCAACACACTGATTCAATTCTTGGTCACGATCTGAAAAATATGGATTGGTTAGAAAAAAACACTAGAAGGAATGGTTGTTTATGTTGGCAGTCCACTTCCACATTAAAAGAATAAACCCAATTATCATTTGTATCAACATTTTTTCACCTTGATTTGAAAACCGCATACATAGCACATCATCCGAGTAGATTTTAATATAACGTTGCTTACAGAATTTTTTTGTAAGTTGAAAATTTCCAACAATTCCTGAAAATGGAAAATTTGTTGATCCTAATGGTTTTAATAGTTATTACTAAATTGGTCTTTTGCAAGCTGCACAAGAGTCAATTACAACCAACCATGGATGCTTAAACATGTAGCAAAACAATACCTTTTTTTTTGCTTACTGTTTTCCATTGGACATCAACCTAAAAATATATGTTAACAATTAATTTATTTATACTAGTTGTTATGCCTATTTTTAGTTTTAGCACACTATGTTAACAATTCTAAAGATTAAAACCTTGTATATACAGAAAAAGTGTATTCTAAATAAAATATACAAAATAATCTTCAGGGTGAAATGACAAGTTAATCATATTACAAATGGTGCAAATACGGGTTTATAAAGTTCTTATAAAAAGTTTTAAGTCTTACACCACTGATTATAATGGGGTCTCCATCAGAAACTGCACTATAGATCCCATCCAGCCTTAGTATAGGCAGCCACTGCTTTTTGTAGCTTTCCAATGATGTCATGTTTTTTTCTGCAATGAATTTGTTTAATAACATAGATCACTAATACAAGTTTACCTGCAATAATCACGTAATTTTAAATTTAGTGCATCTTTATCATTTTCTTAAAAACCCACCGTTTATCATGCAACATACCTACTGCAAAACTGGACTGTGAAATATGAAGTATGAATAAATACTTTAAATGGTATTTTTTAACGTTCATTATACAACTAACACTTTAGCATGACATTAAACATAAATTATTTAAATACATTTTATCATTATATATCAAAAATATTAAAAAATTATATACGTTTTGCTGGCTTAACATTTGGTGCAAATGCTTCAATTGGGTCCTTTTTGTGATAGATGCAGATCGAGAGGTCAGGTGCAATGGATAGAAGCTTTATACTTGGTAGAAGCAGGAATCTTTGAATTGTTGACATCAACTGGACATTGAAAATGCTCCCTGGTACAACCGTCATTTTAATCCTGCGGTGGTGCTTTATTTCCAGCCTGCTCTTATCCATCATGTAGTCAAAGCACTGATCTGGAATAAGCTGGCAGTCATCACAGCCTTCGTTCCTTTTCCAGTGACGAGGACACTTTCCCTCGCATTTATCAGAAGTGCATGGACCGAGCTGAATTCTTTGGCGTCTTTTGCACATTCTGCCATCTTTTAAGTTTTCAAAAACCCTGAAAAGTTGGTTCAACGACATTTTTTAAATATTATTAGTTGTGCACAAACTGCTAAAGTGACAGCATGATACAGTACTTTCCTGTTGGACAATACAGTGGTTACTGAAAACAGGCATGTAGGCTAACTGCAAATACAATGAAAGCCAGCAATTCAGATTGACAATTATTTTATTTAGCAAGACCTATTTGATAATATCCTATCTGGTTTATAACATTTGCAAATTAAGAGAAAAGCAGAGCAGTTTGCCATTTACAATACACAGTTGGTCCATAATTAAGATGTACAATTTATATCTGATTGTACCTTTGTATAGTTTCTTTGATTTCTTCTCTGTCATTCTGCCCCACAAATGGAGTGTCCGATTTTAACTTTTCTTCGATTGTACTATTCATGACCTGCCAAGCCTGTTTGCTTACAAACTTGGTAGCACTTGGGATGCCTAATTGGCCATTTGTGGTAGCGGCAATCCCATGATCGCGTGTCTTGTAGTCATAGAAGCTGTGGAAACATTTAGTAAGCTATAAATTATTTGTTGCTATTTTTAAAGGCAACAACAATTGATTGCCACAAAAATATGTTTGCTATATATAATTAAGAACTGCTGCAGAAAATCTATATTAAGAGACTCAAACTTTATCATGATTGGGAAAATTGTGTGGCTATCAAATTGTTTCTTTCGAGCTGAAATTGCTAATAGTTCTAATCATTGAATACATTTAATTGTCTACAATGCATTTTTTTTATGGGTGGGGATCCTACAGCTTACCTTGCAGAAATTTACATTGCAGCACAATTCAACATATTATGTCGTACAGGCATTTTTGATATATTTTTTATAGTCTTTTAAGCAAATAATGAAAGATAAAAGGTTATACAAATTGACTGCATAAAATCACATTTAGATTGTATGCGATATGTTGTTTTAGAGACTGCTTACCAGATAATCCATTCCAGTTCAATTTTCCAAACACGTTTCTCTCCAGTGATGCTAGGAGGAGCCAGTTGATCAATGTAAGGTTTTGCTTTGTGTATCAAGATATCAGGATATTTGACTGGTTTAACTACCTTCATTTTTCCCAGACCCAGGAAAGAAAAAACGATGCTCCTGTCTGTCAGCTGGTAAAGGCATAAAGATCAGTAAATCACTAATGTCAACCAGAATAAATCTGTTGGCTAAATAGTAGTGCATCGGATACCAACATATTTCATAGGGAATTGAAATTAGCTTCTTTGCTAGACGGTTTGTTTTGCCAAGATGCTTCATAGAGTAATACCCAGTTTGGTATTGAATTATCTATCCTAAGACCACTGCAATAGCTCTAATAACCTAATTTCGGCCACAAATTAGTCTTAATATTACTGAGTTTAAATGTGAGTGTTCCAATCATAGGGATAATCTTGAGTATCATTTTAACCTTTTTTACAAACATATAAATAATAGGTGAAATTGTACATAAAGTACGCACTAAATATGTTAAAGAATACAAAATAAAGTATACAACATGGTAGGTATCTACACTTATTACGTCTGTTTATACAGTAATAGCCAGAAAGATGGTACTGCAAACTTTATTGTTTAGAATTATAACATACACCTCACCGATGCTACTATGCAATTGTAGGATTGCGGTGCGAGTTGAAGCTTCTGTGCAAGCGATAAATTAAGCATCCCTTCATCATATTCCTTTGCCTCGGCGGTCCTCACTTCTATTATGCTACCAACTCTGCATTAACATCACTTGTTTAAAAACTAAACTACTTTTATGTATTAGCATGCAGCACTATTATGTAACCACACCTGTATTGTTTAATGATAAAACTAATGACATTTAAACAATACACTTAGAGACATTAGAAGCTGATGAAGCTTGAGGTGACTAAAGACTGAAAGATTTGGTTAGCGACATAACAATTAACGTTGTGTTTGTTACACTTTACATGTATTATTTGACAATGCATTAGCAGAGATTAAAGCCATTTGGACACTGTTGGTCGTTTTTGTTCAATGGATACTATAAACAATGACACAGCAATATTACATATTTCTTTAACTAGGTAGTTTAAGGATTTTTAATGAATGGTTACATCGTGCTGTTCAAAAAATATCAACATAAGCATAGTGCATCTTATAATGCTTATGGGACAACTTGTAAATATTACAAGATACATTGTAAAATAAAAAGTGACTACTTGTGGTTATCTCTTCGCGCATGCTGTAGAGAGATTACATTTCCCTTCGATTTGGGACGATCAAAACTGGAGAGCATTAGACGCTGCGAGACAATGTCAGAATATCGACGGATTGGCGACGTGCACCAGGAATAGAGGGGAAGGTGGAGAGAGAAGTGACCGGAAGGAAGAGTGTCTGATATCTCCATCACTTTATTAACAGCTGACTCTGATATTTTTATCAATCTAAGCGGGAAATTCTTGTTAAAGTAATTAATGATCAACCGGGAAGAAGTTTTGTTGTGTGCATTTGCCAACCACACTACAGACAATGCTTTAATAAGTTCAAGTAGTAATGGGCCTTTTATAGCCTAAAATTATGTTCCCTTTACCATAACACAACCCTGCTAAATGTAATACAAAACCTAAAAAAAATTAAAAAGAATAATTTAGCCTAAGGGAGTTCCTGAATTTCTTGAGTTGCGTTCACATTAACAATGAGAACAAAGCCATAATTAAACTAAATAGCATCAAGTAACATTTTTGGAATAAATAAATTGTATTAGTTTAGCAACCATTTTTCCAATACTACTCAGGGTGTTTCAATCATAGCTGTTTACATTTTTGATCAATTTATTCTTCAGTATAGTTACTAAGTAAGTTTAATCATGACCTACAGACCCTTTTAATGCTGCATATCCCTCGTTTAAAAAACAAATTTCAAAGTGTAAATATATATCTACCTACCCTGAATTTCCAGGTGTTATAGCAGGCTGTATAGTATCAGAAAGCAGGATCATTGCTGACTCAATATCATTTCTGTTTAATGCTTCCAAAATAGCATTTGCTACCTTTAGGAGAACTGGGATCTGGAAATAAAAATGAACTTAATTTGTTAACACTTTTTAATTTTCCTTTTTTTAATTGCAACCATGATTTGCTTAACTATACTAAAAGAGCAAAAACATAAAAAACTAGCAATGCACATTACAACTTAAGGTATATTATGTGGTAGTCCTGAGATACAATATACACATTATAATAGCCATGTCCATAATGTGTGTACAGATAAAATATGGTGATTTGGGTGTATAAATGATACCTGTTCTTTTGTAACAACTTCATTTTTCCTTAAAGTTGGCATAATTCGATTCTCCTTAGTAGATGTAAGTGAGTCCATGAAATCCACAGTTGATTTCTGGTGCATAGAAAGCTCAATACTCTCCTTGTATTGTCTGCACCATTCTGTCCATTTATCCATTGAAGGGGGGTCTTGTGTTCGCACCAGATAACTTCCCTATTTAGTTACCCAATTAGTTTAGCTCAACCCATAGCACCAGTGTGTGTCTTATGCACAGTTATCAGCATATCTAGATTGAAGCTAATGGCTGATTACTTTAGTAGAAAAACACATTGGATCCTGAGCGTTCAACAGAACACCACATGTCCACATTTGTGAAATGGAGCTTTTATACTCTGTATACATTGAAAAGAACAAATAAACACAAGTGACTAATGTTATTAGACATTTTTGGTTGATAATCTGACCTTTGACTCTAGTGCTATGCACGGAAACATAATAAGTGTTCCCATAGGAAATTCGAAAAAAACTTATAATAACCAACACCCTCCTATCTTTAAGAGAGAGAAAAATATTGTAACAATATTACATCGCCTGTCTCACAAATATTGGGTTCATAGATTAAGATATAGGCAGCATACTGACCTTGTTTTTAAGATAAATGGCGGAGCATGCATTGTATGTTATCATCGCTTCTTCAATCAGCATATGTGCTGAACCATCGTTGATAAACTCATCAAACTTCCCAAAACTTGGCTGCTGAAAAAATAGGCCGATTCCAAGTCTTTGTTTGCGCAGGATTATCATGAATTGCCAGATGTGATCTAGGAGTGCAATTGTGACATTCATAAGCACATGCAATGAATGCATGAACAAATATGCTTGTGATCTTTAAAACAAATGCATCATTTAAAGTAACAACACATGATGCTAGCAAATTTCACAGCACAAAGCAAATACAAAACAGTGTCAGTGGTACAGTGAAAACCTTAATACAATCATGCGCAGAAATGTATTATGGAACAATAATAAACAACCACATATGTTAGTGTGGCAACAAACACATCACTAAATATCAATATTTACTTCACAACAACTTGGAGCAAATACACTGAAACGCATCATGTTTGGTGATGAAAGCAACAGTGTCCATTATGCTTAAACATGCTCCCTAATGTATTTACTACACCAATTCATTAAAAACTTATCATAAAGTTTGATAGAAAATTATCCACTTGCTATATGTGTAGCTTCATCAGCAAACCACTAAAATACAATAGTCTAAATATTGACATGATTTGAAGTTTGTTAGAGATAAACACAAGGATCCAATTCTCTTTTTTACTCCGTGTATTGTGAGTTGGACAATACACCATGTGTCTTGCTGAGCAGTCTGATGTTGAAACATCTTGCAAAAATACTTACGTAACTGCTGAGAGATATTTTCAGCATTTGATAAGCTAAAATCATTATCTTCCCTTAATCGTGCTTCTCTGAGCATAGTTTCAGCCTCAAGATAAGTGAGCTGGCGCTGTGACTTGATGAAGGACAAAAAAGGAGTAGGTATGTGACCTCCTGCAACACAATGAAAATACAAAATCTAATGAATTCCAACTTTTATTAGATTTTGGATTGAAAATCAATAAATAAATTATTTTATAAAGATAGAATGAATTTTCCATGTTGATTTTTGTAAATACTGTGGAATCATTTCTGCTGCTAAAAACATTCTGTTGATGTTGCTGATCTTTTTTATTCTATTGTACAAATAAAATGGACATGTTTATTGATTAAAAAAAAGTTAGAGAAAGAAGACAAAATGTATTCATGTCAGAAAAATGGCATTAATAAAATACCTATATTAATGAGAAGTTTATACTTTAAAAAAATAAAACATAAGCTACTGGTAAGTAAGTACCTTCAACATTAGCAACAGTAGGATTGGGTGGCTTGGAAGAGTGCAGAAACATTGAGATAGTAAGATGCGTGTCACCATCAGGCAAGATACTGCACTTTGATATCAATGCAGCTGGTAACATGGGGCTGGTGTGTCTACGGTTTTCTATGGAGGGAAATGTAGGTATTGGGTGCGATTCATTCTAACCCGAAGGTATACAAAATGTCATGGGGAGTAATGTTATGGAGAGTGTACCATTTAAGTAGTGTTCAGCCTTTTGGCTTGTTTGTTCTTACTGGATCTTTGGACTTTATATTTAAAATGTTCTAACAGAGAAAATTTAGATATGCTAATTTAAGGATTTTAATTGTTTGTGCATGCAGAAATATACATAGTTCAGTGAATATGGGTTTTACAAATTGTGGTGGTTAACACGTGTATGACATTTCTTAATATATACTAACTATTTATGTTGATTAGAGGGCTGGTTAAGTCTCTGCGAAGAAAACCACTAGAATGGCCTATTACTTTCTTAGTCAGGCCGGTTAATCGGGCGGTTAAGTGCGTCGCCTTTCAATCGAAAGGTTCCAGGTAAAAAACTGCTTTCTAGCTAATCGGTTGTGTTCTTAAGCAAGGCACTTTACAGACATTGCCTGAACCCAGCGCATTAATGGGTTTTACCAAATTAAAGAAATGTATCTATCATACACAACACACTGCAATTGCTCTGGTAACTGGATGGTGGGCGCGAGGTGATCTGATGATTGCCCGTGTATTAAGCCCCTTGGTTTTCATATTCACGGGGATAAACATGAATATCCTATTCCTACTGTGCATGTTTGGTAAACACCTAGGCAAGATTTCTAAGATTGGGTAAATTGCAAAATTTAAGAATCTTATAATATGTATAGATAATTACAAGGTTTTTTAGACTATTCAAGTATCTGGCTTGTTAGTTGCACTTGTATATGTTAGATAGAAGTATTTGGGTTTACATTAATATCTATACACTCTAGAATACCTAAACCACGAATATGTGGCAACTAATATTTTATCATACACTGACTTTCGATATGGGGCATAAAGTCTGCAACAAAATAGTAAATTCCTAGGAGTGTTAACTTACGGCCAGCATAAAAAGTGGTAGCTCTTTTCAGTGCTTCCTCATCTATATTATTGCCTTCTGGCAGAATGGATGCCACATCCGCAATATGAATTCCAACCTTAAATGGAAATCGTCTGATGTTATATGTTGCGATTATTCAGGCATTTTTAAATTTAAGTGATTATACAGTGGGTTTTGATATAATGAATTAAAATTAAGATTAATATTGGTGACATTTTAACATTCTATTCTAAGTATGTCTAATAAATGAATACTTTTAAATCTAAACATGAATTGATTAATTATCCAGGATAGAACAAATGGCAAGAGCATTAATGTTTAAAAATTAAGAGAAAATAAAAGTGGCATACTTTCCAGCAATTTTTATGTTTCTTGCATTTTTCAATACTCATAGCATCATCCAGGTCCTTTGATCCTTCAGGATCAATTGTGAAAACAAACAGGTTGGTTAAATCACGACGATTGTCAGTGTTTTTATGCAATTTTTCACATTCCTTTTCAAGTGCAGTCCTAAAAATACAGCCTTTAAATTTATTGGTTGCATATAAAAAAACTAAATTAAATCCAATTGCGAAACCAAATAAATTCTTCACAAATCCAAAACAACAAAAGTGTTTAGAGTGGTAGGAAACGCATTATATTTATATATTTTTATTCTAAAAGTGACAGAATTTGTTTTTCACTTAATGATGATAATGATTTCAATGAAAATTATTTTTCTCAAACCGAGTAGTAATATTAGTTATTGTAATTAAATTGGTATTAAAATGTTTTTCTGCTTGTTATTCAAGTATATCACCAGCGGTTCGAAATTTTTAATTTAAAATTATTGATTCCAGAATAATTCTAGACACCAAAATTTGGACATCCCTAACAATACAAAAAAAAGTTGGTTATTTCTGAAGAATCTTAATATGATTTGTTCATTAGAACAATGTTTAAAATCCATTGTAATTATATTTTCAGTTAGCCTACATTATCATAACACGGTATGAAAAATGTCAAACAGTACATCATCAAAATACTACATTTTTACAACACCACATCTAGCAGCACCAATTTTAAGGTAGAAATAGCTCAGTAAATAAGTAGTACCTATTTTAATATACATGAACGTCGCATTATTTGTTAACAGTGAGTTAAAAAATGTATTTTCCAATAATACATTGCATAGTATTAGCAGATGTTGACAGCCAACAACAAACCCCTGTATTATGACCATGTTAATATGAACATGCAGGAACTTATTTGACACTAAACAATAACCAACATAAGACAACATAAAAAATTACCTGTAAGGAACTGGGACATTGCATGTTATCTTGTAATATTTGTGCTGGTCCTCAAAGTCAATAACATGTTCAACAAAACCGAGTGGATAGTAGCTAAACTTGTTCCACTTGTAAAAGCGTACAACAAACAACTTTCGGTTTATATATGAATCAGGATCAATGACTTCATAATGAACCTTTTTGCCTAAATATAAAAGAGGAAAGGATATTCATGATTCATCTAGTAGATGGAAACGGAAGAGCACACAAGCAATCGAATACTTTCTGCTTTCCATTAGGTTGATGAAGGAAGCTATTATGTGATATATATAATACGAATGTTGCTACTATTTTAGTTAAACTCATTGATCCATCGAGGTTTTGTTAAATAAGTTGCCCAAAGACAAAACCGTTACCATTAAGCTAGTGACTGGTTTTGATTCCACAACCACTCTGCTGACTGCAGGGTGCATTATTTAATGAATTCAATTTTAAACAACCCTCTTAGTTAAAGTTGTTAAATATGATTAACATAATATTTGTCAATTGATAAACATGATATTTGTAAAGCCCAGAGATGGAATCGCTCCAGTTAGTGGTTAGTTTACAAACTGAAAAACATGCTTAGGGTTAGGAATAAGATCTGGAATTTTCTGGTATCTATGACCAACTTTTTAGTAGGATACTTCTTATTTATATATATATATATTGTATTCTCTGATCATACCTAGGTCTTTTACTGAAGAATAAATGGGAATCCTGTGTTCTGATTGCTTTAGATTCTTTGGTTTGACAATGGCGAATTTAGTTATTTTGTTTTTGACTGGCACCATTGATAGGCAGTTGTTTCGGTCAGGAAAGCAAACAAATCGCATGCTCTCCAATTCTCTGAACCTATGATAAAAAAATTAATTACCACATAAAAGATGTAATTGTTTTCAGCATTGTAACCACAGTCAAGTTGCATTCAGCATTTGATTTGTTGGATAAGCAAAGCTTTTAAATGTGTATCAAGCAATTAACGCACAAGATCAGAGCTGCAATAATTGATTAAATCTTAATGTTGCACAGTCGCGATAAATTGGAAGCTAGTGAGTGGTTTTGATACCACTATCTCTCAGCTGCTGAAAACAGACATGCTGCTATATGAGCTAACCACATAACTTATATCCCCTTATATGATGCTTGTACAACTTAATAGGCAATGGGAATGGCTGTAAAAATTCCCTTAAATGTTTTTAACCAAAGGATGTCGAAAAAAATCTTGTTCAAAACCATTACTAACTATTCAGAGTAAAGCTTAATTTTTTTATGGTTTAGAACAGGGATGTCCAACCTGCGGCCCGCGGGCCGCACTGCGGCCCACCTGAGATTTTTGTGCAGCCCGCTTGTCATTTGTACTCCAAGTAGTATTTTGAACTTTAAATCTTGGCCTACTTCAAATGTATCAGTCAGCTTTTAGGGACGCAGTAAACATCAAAACTGCAGAAAGAGACCGACTGACGACAAACACTTATCTCATTGACTTTGTATTGCAGAAATAAGTTTTTGTTTCTTTCTATATATGTGTTATTTGTTCGTTTTTTCAAAGATGAAATTACTGGCTTTTAATTGTTTCTTTATGTACCCATTAAGGGTTGGAATTTAGGGATCGCGAATTGCTATTCGCGAACCGTTTTCTAAAGATTGCGAATAGCAAAATTTAACAAAATCGCGAAAATATAAATTACCGGTACTGATTTCGCGCACTTTTAATAATAAATCCTCAACACGTTAATATAACATCATTTGCCTTTAACATAACATTATTTATTTACCTTGACTTTACTTTGCATTATTGGCGTATAATAAGCATTGCTATCACAGGGCAATAATCGCCATTATGCGTTAATATACCTCGATTCCTTTATTTATGATTGGCGAGATGCGACACACCCCTTTTGAATTAACGTTTATTGCAATTTATCATTACTGTACTACTAAATAACGGTACTGTCTGGTTTATGAAATAAATATATTTCTGGTCGTTTAAGGCAATTTATCATAACCCTTTTTTTTCTTTTCGCGCATTTTGCAAATCATTTCAAAACCATTAATTCGAACCCCTGCCATTTTTATTGAAATTTAATAGGTTCTGCGGCCCATTGAATTATTTTAAGTGACAATGCGGCCCATTACAATAAAGGGTTGGACATCCCTGGTTTAGAAGATGACTTAAAATTACCGTTTGAGAATACCAACAACATATCCATGAAATACTTTTTGATCAGGTTCCGTGCGTGGCTGTATGAACAACACATTGTTTAAATAACTAAATATTCATATATGCAAATAATTACGCAATGACTGTTTATGCAAGAAATTTGTTCATATTGCTTCAAAGAAATTTAGAGTGAAGTGATATACCTTTAAAAACCCTGTGTTTTTTAATGGTGGAGGAAGTGCTCATAACAATACAACGGGACAATATAAACATAAATATACAACGTTATTGCTTTGATATACATTTGTGGCCTCACTAAATTGACAGGTAAAAATTTAAATTCAGTAGACAAAAAATCCTAAAATATTGTTACTTAAACTATATTAGATTTTAAGCTAAAAGAAAGGTCAAACGAAAGACTCATAAATAGCTTTATGTTTAACTTACATATACTTCAACCAAAACTTCGTCATTTTCAAATGCTTGGCCAAGTTTACGTTTGGTTGAGATGTGTATGATGCGTATCTCATCATTTGGCTCAAGCACAGTTGCTTCAGCCTCGCACCAGGAGATAAAATGGATCGAACATCGCTTGTAAACATCCTGTTGGTCTTCCTGCAAGTTATGCAGATGCTGCAGTGTGTACTGAGGATGAATTGTCTCCTTCTTTTTTCCATCCCAAGTGCTGGAAATATTGTGGTCAAAAAACACGGGAAAGATTTTAGAGTTCATAAAGAATACCTCTGTAGACAGAAATTTGTGCAATTTATGCATACACAATAAAATTTCTGTCTAAAGTAGTTGAACTTATACAAAACAATTAAAATACATAATCAAACACAATCAATTTAACTGTATTTGAACTTCATGTAGCTTACGATTTGGGTTTAGGCGCGGTTATGGCGACTTCGGTTTTAATGTCCATTTCAATAATATGAACAAAATGGTCTGGTCCCAAGGTAGTCAAATTAATAATAATCAAATATCATTGTACTTATAAAAACATGTCTATCTGTGCACTTACAATTTCTCTCTATTATTGCTGGTGGGATGTTCATCATCAATCCTCTCAGTGGAATCCATTTCTCTGTTGTCGACATCAATGAACATTTCTTGTGGATGTACCCCCATGTGTTCATGAAGCATGTCGTCCAGTATGTCATCGTACTGGTTGGACTCCTACAGGATTTACTGATTATTTCACGATATGTTTGTTAAAAAATCTATCGCTTGATAAAACAGGATAGTATGATTGGAAAAAGGAAAATTAATATTTTTAATTTTTTCCCCAATTGGAATTGATATATTCAAGTGTTACGCATGCCAACAATCTAGTCTGACATATTAGCTTAGTGCTTTAGTGTGTTATCTTTCAAACGAAAGGGTTGCAGGTTTGAAACTGGTCGCTAGCTAGTCGGTTGTGGCCTTTGTCAAGGCACTTAATACATTGCCCAAATTTGGTTCTAAATCATATACAACACATTGCAACAGCTTTGGCAACTCGATGGTGAGTGCGAGGTGATCTCACAATTGCCCATGTATCCATTGCGTTTTCCCACTCACAGGGATAAACATGAAATGCCTATCGTTTAAAAAATGACAAAACACCTCAGAATCTGATTCCTCATCTGATTCTTCTGAATTTCTTGGTTTAGTTTCCTCCTCCACATTGGTTCTCTAAACGATATAGTTTAATTGCGTTTTGTTATTAATTTATTTTTTGTGTGCTCAATGCCAGACTTCATGCATGGTAAATGCATGGCATCAGGTGAATTCACGACAGTGTACATTCAAGAATTATAATGCGAATTCCATTTAAATAGGAATTTTTTTTTTTTTTTCAATTGAAAATCTATACTTATTTAGATAAGGATGTCCCTAAAGATACTGCTACTGTTTGTACAATTTGGTTCACAATAAGCTTTATTACAATAATGTTGAACTATTTTTTAATATGAATGCTAAATAATAGCCAAACCAATTTTGGTTGCAATGGAAATTTAACAAAGCCGTTTCTGGTTTATAGCCTTACGGATAAAATAAAAGTAAAAAACCTACCATGATCGTGGGTCTTCTGCCTGAGGGGGCAGGGACAAAGGAAGCTGCTTCTGGGTTAAGTGTGGACAAAGAAGCAACTTGGTGTTCTATCATTTCCCATCTCAAGTTTCGTGGATAGATGACTTTCTGACTCCCACACTCCTGATTGATGTTTAAGCTCATAATAAGTGAGAAAATTTACTTTCATTTTAAGGGTGTGTTTAAAGGTTTTTGTTTCTAATTTTTTAAAAGAAAGAATAGTTGTATCAATTGTGAATTTAGTTGTACAAACCTGGATTATACTTCTCCACTTTGGTTGACATTTTCCCATAGAACACAGAGAGATGGCATCGCCAATAGCGATAAATGCGATTTCACATCTCGTTATCGCAGTGTTGAGAAGATTAACATCCGAAAACAGTCCAAATTTTGAGCCGATTTTATCATGTTTTGACATCCGTCGATGAACGGTGCTCAAAACCACCACTCTGTATTCTCGACCTAGATAATTCCAAAGGTTTGCAAAATTAGGTTCAGTAAATATAGATAACTGGATAATTACAACTTCTAAGCTCACAAATTGAAAAAAAAAGGTTTGGAAAATTAGGTTCAGTAAATATAGATAACTGGATAATTCGAACCTCTAAGCTCACAAAATAAAAAAATACCGACAAACATCAGGAGCGTGTCAAGATTTTTTACATTTTATATCAATTAAATAATGTGCTATCAGAATAAACCGTTTAATCAAGATTTAATCAAGTGAACATGTGAAACCATAATGCTTATCGCCAAAGGTGAGAAAGGAAACTCCAAAGTAGGTTACTTTAGCCATTACAGTGGATTGCATATAAATATGCGATAGTGTTTTCATTTTTTTAAAAGTGTTTTCATTTTTTTAAAATAAAACAATGTCTATTGAGTTCCCTAAACCATGCAAATCGTTTAATTTCGCAACCTTTCACCCGAAGGTTGACTGCTTTGAAGCTGAACTACCACCTTGCAAAGAAGAAGCAAAAATAAAAAACCTTGAATAGATCGAACTCGATCCACCTTCACATCCCTCATCCTTTTGCTTCGCATCTTATGTCGAATCACTTGAATCTAAAGTACCGTTTTGGTTTATAAACTTTAATCTAAAGTACCGTTTGGTTCATAAACTTTAATCTAAAGTACCGTTTGGTTTATAAACTTTAATCTAAAGTACCGTTTGGTTCATAAACTTTAATCTAAAGTACCGTTTGGTTTATAAACTTTAATCTAAAGTACCGTTTGGTTCATAAACTTTAATCTAAAGTACCGTTTGGTTTATAAACTTTAATCTAAAGTACCGTTTGGTTCATAAACTTTAATCTAAAGTACCGTTTGGTTCATAAACTTTAATCTAAAGTACCGTTTGGTTTAAAAACTTTAATCTAAAGTACCGTTTGGTTCATAAACTTTTATCTAAAGTACCGTTTGGTTCATAAACTTTAATCTAAAGTACCGTTTGGTTCATAAACTTTAATCTAAAGTACCGTTTGGTTCATAAACTTTAATCTAAAGTACCGTTTGGTTCATAAACTTTAATCTAAAGTACCGTTTGGTTCATAAACTTTAATCTAAAGTACCGTTTGGTTCATAAACTTTAATTTAAAGTACCGTTTGGTTCATAAACTTTAATTTAAAGTACCGTTTGGTTCATAAACTTTAATCTAAAGTACCGTTTGGTTCATAAACAAAATGTCCTCACAAGTGAAATATTATCCACATGCTTATAAAGCAACCCACCTGCTCAGCATAGAGAGAGAGAACAATTATGTCTGTTTGCACAATAGAAAAACGCTGGACAAGATCTGAAACAACCTCAACTGCCTTTTCTGCCTCGGCCAGATTGTAGTATCCACTGGAACTAGCATTTTGCTCACATTTTCCTGTGATTTAAAATAAACCCCAAAAAATTAAATCATTTCAAACTTACAAAATGATTCCAATATCCAAGTTAACTCTATGATTTTTGTAAAAATAAGAAAATGAGTCTAAGGCATTCTATTAAAGGGCTATTCATCTGTGCAATAATAATTTGTTAGTTTATATATATGTAACTTAGACTTTACCTGTAACAGGATAACATGATGAAATTGAATTGGTTTTAAACCAAAAGGTGTAGTTTTTTGACAGCAACAATTCAATATCCCCTCTTTGTAAAAAGTGTCTGATATCAACTGCAAAATTGGAGCAACACACCTAAAGTAAAATAACCCCATTTAAATCAGGTTTAAGAATTTTACAATATATAAACCATGAATTTTAACTTGAAATGATGCGGGAGAATGCAATTTACATGTTGTTACAATCACTTCAGGTTTAAATCTTGAGGATAAGAGATTTAAATGGTAATTAATTTCTCAAAGGAGTTTCAATGATAAATAAGTTATCAAGGGTGCAGTATGTATCCCCAACTTTGAACCAATGTACATGAGTTATTTAGTCACAATAAAATCATGCATTTAAAAACCACTTTATATAACAGCATTGGAAACTATACAGTCAAAAATTCCATTGTTAAATAGTCTGCTGGCAGTGTAATGAATATCAGTAAATCCTTGTGCTAAAACTTTAATCGCAATAGAATTGTGCAGACAAGACTGAAACTTGATTTTATCACCTGTAGTTGTTTCTCAAGTAAACGAATCCTTGCAAAGGGGTTTGTTCTGGCTCAGTTATACCCTTGTACTTGTTATACAAGCGGTCGAGCAAAGTGTAGCTTGCATCAGAACCATTCGGCTTACTATAAATCTAGAGACACAAAACATTTAGTTAACATTTTTTAAACTGTTGAAGAAGATGTTTGAAGTAAATTTTGGCTTGCATAAACTTAACACCCAAAGAAACTAGAAGATATAACATTTTTTCGGCAGCGTTGATTGCCTAATCTTTTTTTTAACTATCTTTGTGGCTTTAAATAATAAAACCATTC
>CH000526.1:185694-197626 GCA_000149265.1 Ciona savignyi | reverse complement strand
CATTCTTTTTTAATTTAGAAAACCCTAAAATTTAGTCACAGTTTTTATTAAATTACTATGTACACAGTCCAGTTATTATAGCCATTATAGTGTGTGGCATTCAATTATAACTTAAAAAGCCTGTGGAAAAAATGGTGAACAAAACTAGTTATTGAAATTTCACTGACCTTTTCACAAATCTGCTTGTGGTCGCCGGCAATCACAACTTTGGTGTGGTTGTTTAAAACCAAAGTAAGTGGAATAATTACCTCTGGCTCCATGACCTGCAAACAAATAAATACTGTCAGGAAATCCAATATTTCACTGTTACAATGTTAAAGAGCATAAACAGATTGTAATTATTTTTTCCTCAGGATTTTTAGATTTAAAAGTAGAGGCTCATGGTAAGTTGATTATTCTTGGATGTCAGCCATCCAGATCATCATATAATAATATTTATAAAGCGTGAAAGACCACAATGTGTAATAGAATTATGTAATAATATTATTATTAGCAGTTACACAAGGGTAAAATAACAAAACTTAAACAGGGAGGTTATTAGGGAGTTTTTGCAGTAAAGTTCCTCAGCAGAAACCAAGTCAGTCAAGTCAATTATCTAAAGAATACCACACTACAGGGAAAAATGACGCAATGTTGTAAAAGTAGACCACATGACATACTGCACAAACAAAAAGTCATTACCTGGCCAGCTTCATCCAAGAAAACATGAGTGAAAATGCCTTTAAGTCCTGTTTCTTTTAAACCAAGATAAATGGCGGTGGAAAATGTGGCAATCACTATCTTTTTCTTTATAACTTCCTCAGCTTTAGGATAGCGGAAACCTCTCCCTGTTATGTCTGGCAAGCAACATTCACGGACACTCTATAGAATACATTTTATTAAGCAAACAATTTTAATTTTATTGTAAACTTTTTTAAAAAAAAACACGATACATGCTTAGAAAACTTCCAGTTTGCAGGACTTTCGAGATAAACCAGATTGGTTCCCTGCTATGTATTGACAATAGGCACTTACCTTCCAAGGGGTATTACAATGTAAACATAGAAAAACAAAATTATAATAAATTAAACTCTGTCAAGTAAGTACCTCCGGTACAGTTTGTGGGGAACGGCGATGGTATAACACCCGAAGTACAGTGCTGCTGTTCCAATTGGGATTATCCTGGTTGTTCTCTATATACAGATCAGCAGCACTGTGTGATTACAAAAGTGTAAGCAAAGGGGAAACCGAATATAAAAAAAGAATAAGATTAAAATACCCACTGTTAAAAATAAAACAAGAACAATAATTTGCAGTGTAATAGTGACTTCGATGTGTTTTTTGAAATAACTATAAATTAAGTAATGTGTTTTACAAAACACTGTAGAATTTTAATACAATACAAGTAAGCACTTGCCTGTTGGTATGAGTACAAATTAGAATCTTGGCTTTAGGATCATGTTTTAAGATGTACTGTATGCATTCTGTCATGGTATAAGTTTTTCCCGTACCAAATGGACCGATAACAACAAGAAGAGGGAACACAGTTTCTCGACTAGGCTTCTCAAGTACTGCATTAAGCACTTTTAGCTGTAAGAAAAATATCAAAGGGTGTTTTAGATTGAAATGTGGTTAAAAGCAAACTTGGTAGAAACTGTCGAAAAAACTAAAAAGTTAACTTTAGAAAATGAAATTTAAAATACCTAAATATGATTTCTAGAAACTAAAAATTTTTGGTAGAAACTAAAAAGTTTCTGTAGCAGAAATGGAATTTAAAATAACACAACATTGTAAATTAGGAAATCACACTAAACATACCTAAATATGATTTCGATTTCGGTGAGTCAGCTATTTATACTTACTTATGAAGTTTCAAAAAGATTGAAAATTATTCCTGTACCTGGTCATTATCCAGTTTTTCATAGGATCCAATTGTTGGATCCCGAAAGTGATAAAAACTTGTTGGGCAAACTAACTGCAGCTGATGATCTTCAAGCAGATCTAGAGCTTGGTGGCATATACAGAATCGGTCTCTGCTCAGTTGGAACTGAACCTCAAGTTGGTAAACTTTCCCAGTCGTTAATTTCCACTCTTCTACGCAGCTAAAAAGTAATCAAATGTTGGCTTTTAGATTTCGTTTTTTAAAGGAAACAAGGCTTGTTGTGACTTTATTGTAAAACACAAAGCAATATTTTAGTCTGACCGATTGGCTTGGTGGGTAATTGCATCGCCTTTCAGCAGAAGGGTTGCAGGTTCGAAACTGGTTGCTAGCTAGACACTTGTGTCCTTGGGCAAGGCACTTAACGAGAATTGCCTTTAACCAAGTGGATTGATGGCCAAGTTAATTGACAAAATTGAAGTATAGTCAGAATCATACACAACACAATGCAATAGCAAGGTGATCTGACGATTGACTGTGTGTTACACCAATTGTGTTTTTCAATTTACATAAATATCTTATCCTATTCTATGCATAATTAAAGAAACCATCACCAGAATCATGGCAACAATAATATTCACAATCTTTGTATATTACAATTCTATTTAAAAATTAGATGATTCTTGTAAAACTAGTTGCAAATATACAAAGTTGGTTTGAATGCACAGAACTTCACAGTTTCGTAGAATACCAAAGTGTTATGTAAAACTTGTAAATATTGATATAAAATTACATAATTGTTTGTTTCCTCTGAAAAATCCATACCTTAATTCTTTGAATATAAATTTCTTTATGCCATAGTGGCTGATAAGTAAAACTTTAAACAGAAAAAAACAAATTTTACCGGGAATTAAAGAGAAGGATAGCATGGTCCATAAAGGTTTCTTCCAATTTAAGTTCAAATACAGGACTTCCCAACCGGCCATCATCAATTGCAGCATGTACCTACAGCACATGGATAAAATTAAGTTTTTAAAGCACAAATATAGACTCATGGAAGTGTGGAAACTAAAACAAAAATATAGTTCCAAAAGATACTGATCAATTATTAATAATAAAAACAAAAAAATTAGTTATAAACCAAGATATTAACGGCTGCAAATACTTTTTTTTACATTTCCAGCAAATTACATACAAAAGTTACAATGGCTTTTTCAGGTAACAGCGGTGAATTGTACACACACTGCTAAAACAACGGGCAATAGATAAATTTGTATTAGAAATAACACAATTCCACTTGACATGTAGAGTATTACAATCACAAGTATCAGTATATATTTTTGCAATCCCAGTAATATTTTGAAGAAATAAATTTGGACTAACTTTATCACAGCTTTCAAGCATCAATAATCCTTCATTGGTATCTCTGTTCAAATTAATTGGCATCTCGAATATTCCAAAAAGCTCATCTGGTTGACTATTACACAATCCTTTTTTCTCAGACATGTAATTTTTCGTCGCTGCGACATAGCATTTCATGTTGCACCTAAAAAAGTTGTTAAGTATAAAATATTATTAAATATAAAGTAAAAAAAAACAAAAAGTATAAAATGGTAAATGTATATTGCTGTTCATTTAACAACAAGTTAACTTTCATGCAAGATGTGATAAAACTCTTAAAACAGCCAAATAAAAGGCAAAATATTTTGTAATAATAAATGTATTAAATTTAGGATGGAAATTCAAATTTTATGTTCATAAATAGAAAGTTATCCCACAGGAAATTAATAAATTACCTCACGAATATGCAAAGATAATTATTAGATTAGAGTATTGTGTAGTATGTGATTAATTTGTTCTTTTAGTTTTAGAATAACCCATTAGTCCAGATTAGGTAATGTCCACAAAGTACTTTGCCTGAGTACACCACAGACTAGCTAGTTACCAGTTTTGAACTTGTGACCTTTCGACTAAAAGGCAAAGCACTAAACACTAAGCTACGGACAAAGTATATCATGGCATGCTTTTATGTCTGGCATTTTTGATCCATGTAGTACCTATTGTTAATTTAAATAGCCAAATTAAAATTGAAAAGGAAAAATAAATAAAGTAAATATATGTTGCACCCGATTGTCCCAAAGTTGTTAATAATCACCATTGTTTTTTTTAGTTCCAGATATGAACATATTTGTTTGCAAGTCGAACAAAAAGTGTTTATTTTAAATGTTAGTAACAAGAATGGAAGGGCAATGCAAATGCATATAATGGTTCAATGAATTTATCGAGATGTAAGTGTTGTGCTCTTTCCTTGACTTACAACAATAGATTCAAACTGCAAAAAAATAACCAACTTTGATAAAACATTTGATCTTTCCTTCTCCTCCCTGTATAGAAATGAGTGCATTTCCGTCACATAGTTGGTGGCTGTAAGGGAACCGATCATATCTTCGGACAAACCGCTGTTGGATTGCGCAACATCTGGTGACTTGTACTTCACAAGCACCTTCTTCTCTAGGTCTGAGAGAAATTCATTGCTGACACGAATGATCTCCCTTAAATTAAAAACACTGGTTGGTGTGGTGTTTCTAACCAGATATATGTAATATGATCTGGCGTAAGTGTGTGAAAAACCATGTTAAACTGGATGAAATGTAAAATGCATGTGCTTAAATAGCGTGAATTGAGTAACAAATTATGCAATAATGGTGCAATATTGGAGAGAAAGAAGGTAGCTATTGCGCAATGGTTGTAAAATACAAATAGGAACTCCAATTATTAGACAAACAAATATAAAAAAATAACTAAATATTGACATTTTGGATAAAGCCTATTATTTTACTCATTAATTTTAACTAAATTTAGCGATGCATGTAGTCAATGCATACTTACGACTGATTGGATTTATCTAAGGTGATAAAGGTTAAATGGTAAGAACCTGACAATGGTCTATATATTAAATGCCGCCAAAGTCGGGTTACGAACTATTACACTGCGTTTAAATAACCTAAAATATTTCGCCAGGTAACCCAAAGTATAATTACAAGACAAATCATTTCATTTAACCAATAGAAACTAGAGTCATAAACTAGAGTCCATTATGGCAATTCTCACCTGCTGCGTTCCCAACTAGTTTTTTCCTGTTGTTTGCAAGTGGAATCAGACTGAAGCGCAGCGCTGTAATCGGTGTCAGACAGAACAGTGACCGAGAATTGGATGCGAAGTACTGGCCGCCTTGAGTCACGCATCTCCACTAACAATGAAGCTTGATAGTAACCAAGCGAGTTCGGCTTAAATTGAACCTAGTGATTAAAAATAAAAAGCTGTGATGTTTGCTCAACTAAAACTTTCTGCAGTGAATATTGAAAAGAGAGTCAGGTGTTTTAAAGATTAGTGCTTAAAAAGAGGTAAACGTCTTGTAGTATATTACAGCATTTTCTGGGATTTAAAAACTTACAAGAAGTAATACCTAAAGTTTTTTTGTAAAAAGGATTTACAAAGACTTCAGATATAAACTATTTGTTTAAGATGGCTTGTTTTAAAAGCAGGTTTTACACTTTGAAGGAAAATACAGTTATGCAAAGTAAAACCTTAAATTTAGCCTTTCCATTGTTCAGGTTGAATTTTTCAAATTGGTTTGATGCTTCATAGTCTATGTGGTCAACATATTCTGTTTTCTTTTTTCCCCGGATAGCACGAACTTTAAACAAAGTAGTCATGTCCGGAGAATATATTGCCACATGGTTCAATTTCTAAATAAAAAGATTTGGTTAAAAATTCAATTCTTAGGGAAGGTGATTTGAATAAACCTAGAGTTTTGGTTTGTAATAATATAACTTTATCCATAGTATTTAATACACAAACAAATTGTGTTATAGCCATACTATAATAATTTATTTAAATATTGCCATAAGGTGTTTTGATTTTAATATCCTTTTTCTGCGCGTTTAGGTCAACAGACAAGCTGTGACCAAAGCTTAGATCCAATAAAAAAAAGTTTGTAAAAAAGGAATATTAAACAACTCAACCATAAGAACAGGCTAGTATTACTAATTTTACAGCACCCATTGTACAACCTACAGGAATAAAATATACACAATTTTATCTCATACCGCAGAATTTATTTTCCAAAGTTTTATTTAAACAACTAAAATGGTTCTTGTAGCAATATACAACAACCATATGATGTTTTCTTTCTCAGACGCTTCTTCAATTACTTTATCTATACACTTAAAATGAGTAAAGGGTGAAAGTATTTGTACAAAATACTCATATATGTGACACCAAGAACTTGTTTATGTCAGTGACTTCATGCATAACCATAACTTAAAAGAATTATAAGATCTACAATACATTTCCTACAGCAACAAATGAGCAAAAGGAAGTCAGTGTCATTTCCTTTTTTCTAACTAATCACAATGACAAAGGAAACAATGACGCCACCCACCTGGGCGTCTATGCAATTGATAGTTAAGGTCCATGTCACAGTATCTATTTTCTTGCACGTTATGCTGGCAGAAGTATTCAATTCCCAAGAAACGTCTTTCAAATTATCGCACATCTGTGAAATCAGACAATTTTATTACACCCAAAATTTCCACCCTGCCCTAAAATGGGTAGCCTATAGATATCCAAAATAATATAGAATTTGTTATAGTTTTCTAAAACAAAATTAATGATCAAATTACCACTGTTGCCACTGATGAGGCTTTGGAATATTCTTCATTTATTTGGTGTACAAACGACATCAGCCCTCTTTCTCTTGCCCACCTACAGTTTTGAACAGATGCAAAAGTTAAGTTAATTGTGAACTGAGTAAGTTAGTTGTAAACTGATAAGATCTAATGTATTGATGTAAAAATTATGACATCAGAAAAATTAAATTCGGTTTTTAAAAATGTTGGTTTAAAATATTTAAAATTTCGACTAAGCTTTAAAACTTATTACAAAATTTTGGTAAACAAAATTTAAAGGCATTGTAACAAACTTAATTTTATGCTTTAAATAAAAAAAAATAATAATTAAATAATAATTTACCGTCATATCAAAAATGACCTCCACCTTGAAGATAGTCCTACTACTTATGCCCACCCCCCTAACGTAACAACCAGTTTACATCAATTTCTTAGTAGTGTATGGTTCTTAAACTCCACAGAAAGGTCATAGTTAAAAGGGAAGTTTTTAAAAACTCACACTAATCGCTGGGTATTAAGTTTTATCCTCTGTTTCATTTTCTCCAATTCTTCTTCGTTGTGTGGCTTGTCACAGTCACAGTGTCTGTGTTGCCAAAGTCACAGCGGTGGTAAAATTTTGGTAAAATACCATAGGAATAAAAAATGAGGAATTGCATATATTTCAATTTATCTCTTTTAATTCACTGTGATTTTAAGAACCTGTTTATTAAATTTCCCCATTTATCCGAATATGGTATGAAAACAATGTAGTATTAAATATTTTAAAAAATTTTACATTCAAAGCTGATGATAGACAACAACATACAGTCACAATGATCACAATGTCATAACAAGAAACTTAATCCAACCCTATGAGAAACATAGGGAAAGAGAAAAGCAGAGAAGGAAAGGAGGAAAACTACACACTAAAATATAAAAAAAAGGTTGTTGGGATTATTGTTAAGGTTGGGTTTGCAAATAAAGTTAGTTCCAGGGTTGAGATAAGTGTTTTGGGCCGGGTTAGAATTAGTTTCCATAGATTTAGTGGGCAGTTCGCTCATTTCCTGCTTTCATTTTTTTCCCCTTTTTTTAAGTTTTTTTTTTACCAAGCCAGGTTTCGAAACCATGGTGGGCTCGTTACTCGGACGGTTTTTGTATACGAGTCGGTATATGTATCGGTTGCGTTAACCATTTGGCCACACGACCGTACATCTTTTTCCCTTTTAGTGTTGCCTTTCAGCTTTATTTTAATCAACTTACCTAATATGACAAATTGATTTGTCATTCAAAGGATGATTTCGAAATTCCCCCTTTGTATTGTCATCAGAGATTACAGCCCTACGATGGCTCCAGCCATCACAATGACTTGAAAACATATGACCCGTTTCGCAATTCATGTTGCACAGAGAACAGTGGAATACACCGGCCAAGTGGTGAACTAAAATTGAAACACATAAATATTCTGATCAACAAAATGATTTTTGCTCTTTAAATATGAGGCATGGCTGTGAATTGGAATATCCCAACAAAACAATTATATAGAGCATAAGCGAGCATAATTTTGTCATCTGATTTCTAAAAATAGCGTCAGTAGAGGTAGAAGGTACCATTGTATCAAAACAACTAATTTCTGAGTAGGTAATTGTTGATCAAAAATGCAGAATTGTCTAACTAAATGTGTTAAATATACCAATCACTAATTTGATAAAATCATTCTGTGAAATAGTAATAGAGCATAATTATCAAATAATGTATGTTAGTCCATGTATTATTTCGATAAGAAATACAAGCACACTTTTGCATACCGTTGTGGTTATCAAAGAATTTGATCAATTGTCCAATTGAAATTGGAAATGTGCCGACTTCCAACTTCCAAACTTCAAGTTCTTTAGGTCCATGGGCAAATTGACAATCTGTGCCTCTCTTACATGATTTCAAGTTCAGGCTGTTCCAATCCCTGAGAAAATGTTGTTTAGGGGATATGTAGAACAACATTGGTTCAATTAATGTCCACGACTTGGTTTTACCACTTTTTATAAGTTCATTGTTTTTTTAATAAATCTAAATATTTGGTTACTAAGTGATTTTTAAAAACAATATCCCTTTATGTCATTTAGGAAAATGTATATATATTTAAGTTTTCCATACTTACCTAATCCTACAGTTTTAAAAATATTAATACAGTACTCAATTAATGAAAAGAAAATTAATTGCTAAATTTACCAAAAAAAGAAAAAAAAATGTTTAAAATACCAATCAATTATAATCTACACACTACAGTCTTTTATACAGATGAACACTATTTCAAATTTGATCAAAAAATTTGGTTCTTATGTAACTTATCATGATTTAAAAGGTTTTTAACAAAAATATATTTTAAAATAAAAAATTAAAAAAACTTTTTAATACTTTTTATTTTGAAGTTATTTAACAGAAATTTAGGTTCTTTTATTTTGCTTGCTTATAATCATTTTAAAAAAATTATTTACTCGAGAGTGTCAACCATGTGTTAAAACAACTATTATTAAAATCCAACATCAGCTTAAAAGTTTAAAAATGAAGAAAAAATGTTCTCAGGTCTGTTAGGAATCCCCTGATTTACTCAAATTTTTTTACAAATCCCATACATATTAGCTCACACAACTAAAATCTTATAGGAACATTCCATTTTATAATATGGACCACTAGACTGATCACTAATTTCAAAGAAATTAAGTTTTTGGGTTGCCAGCAAGGGGTAATAGATAAAATTATGTTTTGCCAGATCTCCTTTATTCATATTACAATTTCACATTAATTTATGTTGTTTTTAGGTGATAATAGTGTATTTATTTCGTATTCATATTTTATTTTGGGTTTATTTTTATTTTTGGGGTTTTGTAAAAAACAAGATTATTTTAGTTGGATGTGTGTTTGATGTTATGGGGACAACAAACTCTTTGAATTTAACAAAGAATAAAATTACATAATTAGATTTAAAAAGGAAACTAGTTAAGGACAAATAAAAGGAGGGAGGAGCCAATAAAAATTATGGCCTTTAAGTATTGACATTAGCCTGTCGCCTGCCTAAGTATAATATACATTCCCTAGAAATCAATTATTAACAAAAAAGGTCAAGTGCCCTTTAGTGATGTTTTTATTATTCAGAGTTAAAAAAAAACTTTTAAATAAATATTTTACACTTAGCAAAACAGATTATATTACTTGTCAAAACAGATTATATTAGGAGAAGTAGCACCAATAATAATGTAACAATAACATGGTTGGAAGTAAGCTTGTGTTCTTAGTCAATGTTCCGACCTTTACCAAATCTACCATGACTAGCATTAATAACATGCAGGATTAGCACAATAGTTCCCATGTAAGCACTTAAAATTTAAAACAGTCAAACCATCACAATCGGAACACAACACTGTATCTCTACTCTATGTTTATTAAATTTTAGATGCAAATATTTAATAACATTAGAAATCGAGTCTCAACTAAAAATTTTTCTTTACCCAACTCTATTGCTGTTTAAATATTTCATTTACAATATGCAATTATAAAAAATAGTTACTTAACAGATTGCATATACTGGATGATTAAACTTGAAATTACATTTTATTAAATATTATTAAACTGAAATATTCTAACACAAACTATGCCAGCCTTTATCCAAATAATGCTAAAAATAAATAAGATAAATCATCATTCTACTGTCCAATAGTAAAATTGGAATTTCCTAGTTTACCACACAGAATACACTTCACGAACAGTGGAAATAATTTTTGTTTAAATATTGCACAAAAAAAGTGCTTTCCATCAGTCCCAATAAAGCTTACTTGCAGAGAGAATTTCCATCTGAGGTTGACATACGTTTACGAATGACAGCATATTCATGGTGTGTAGAAGTTGAAAATTCGGAGAGTACCAGTTTATCAGAATCAGATTCAGAACGACACCAACTGCAGAGCTTGGATCCATCTGTGAATAAAAAGCTTAATAGTTTAAGTCCTACAGCCCTATTTTCATGTCATAATGGTTGTTGTACCAGGGTAGTGATAGTGTCTTGGCTATTTACAAGCTATAATGCAATACACAATTAGTCAAGGCACTGTGCTAACAATTTGGATGAAAACCAGTAACTTGTAGTTTGTGTTACCTATAACATGTAACATATTGGATTAAACTAAAACATTAGCAATATCTTTTAACTTGTTTATATTTAGGATAGGATAGGTTCGGGCAATGTCAGTTAAATGACTTGCCCTCCAGTTTCGAACTAGCGACCAGTTTCGAACCTGCAACTGCAACCTTTCAGCTGAAAGGCGCTGCACTAAACCACCAGACTAACCGGTCAGAATTATAGCGTTGTGAAGATACATAATACGATATACACATTTGTCATTGATGGAAAAACAAAGGTGGCTATATTACAAGGATATCATTACATTACCCTATGCATACTAACAGATTACCAGAGCTATTTTCGTGACGTTGCTACTGTTTAATTTTAATCCTTTATTCCTCAGGTTTCAGGTACCACAAACTACAGCAAATAGCTAGCATTGTAACCAAATCAGCTAACCAGCCATATAGCACTAATTAAATAATAAACAAAAGTATTTTGGTGTGCAGAATAAATATTCCTACCTGTCTCTGTGATGATGGCTGGCTTAAGTTCATAGCAGTTTCTACATGCATAAAAATAACGCCGTTTTTTATTTCCATCCTCCGTTTTTATTTTTTTCAATATCTTTTGCTGGGAATCATTTAGGGGAGAGGAAGAGACAGCATCCATTTTGTCATATACCACTGTAAAAATTTTGACAAAATAACTAAAAATTAAATTAATACAACTGCTATGGATGTGCATCAAAACTAAAAATACAGAGTACTGATGCAAAATAGGGCTGCAGAAAAGTCTATGAATTTGGCTTAATTTTAATAGAATATATCAGTTAAGTGGTAAAACAAACGTTTTACTTCAAGTAAATGCATTTTTTCAAGTTCCAAGTTTAAAATGTATGTGAGAAAACAAAACATTTGAACTAAATGCAATTACCTGCTGAAAAGCTTGGGTTTAAAAATCCTAACACTTTTCCCCTTGTCAATTTATGTAGTTGTATGGCTCTCAGTACTATAATTTCAACATCGGTTGGTTTTTCATTCTATAGGATAAATAGGTTACCAGTGCCAATATTTGGATATGATTATCTGAAAAACGATTTTCCATTTTAAAATAGGCTACTTATCATATAAATAAATACAGGTCGTATCTAAACAGACAGAATTGTATAAACAAACATATATATATAGTACTCTCATCTTAATAAAAATAAATTTATACTGGTGTAATAAACTTGGAATGGACATAAATATATATATATCTGAAATCAAATGAATTTACATAATGCTTACC
>CH000526.1:172125-185594 GCA_000149265.1 Ciona savignyi | reverse complement strand
ATGTCTTAATTGTATTAAAAAAATAGTAGTTTACCGGTGGTTATTAGAAGCTTTATATCTTTCATTTAATTCTAGTATGCCATTTTCTCTTCTTGTCAAGCAAGCTGTGCATCCAACTTTCAAGCAATACCCAATATTCATCAGATCACATATTAGATTTTTCACATCATTTTCCATTTTTAATCCAGAACTGTAAAACAACAAAAACATTAAAAAAAAGTTGTTGTCCTATTACAAAATGGCTATACAGCAAGACAACACTAAAAAGGAAACTGCTCAGTAAAAGTATAAAAACTACCGTTTAACCTCTACTCAAGAGTCACGTTGCTCTCTTTTCAACCCTTCCCCTATAGTGGCGTGGTGTGCAAGTAGTGAATGGTGCTCTATTTTTCTACTGGCTAGTGAGAATTTTGGGAAGATAAATTTAAGTAATTAAAAGAAAAAAACACCCAACACAGTTGATAACATCTAAAATCCTAAATAATAAGAAAAACATCAAACATAACATAGTTACATTTAAATAATAAAAATTCACTGGTGATAAACCCGTATGGAAAGTACGTCAATTTTCGCCAAGATCTCGAGTGTGCACGCGCCAAATATTTAAGTGTGCAGTGTGCAAACATCCAAGAGTACACACTTCGAGTATGCATACAATCTCCTTTTCATTACTGTTTTACCAAAATCTTAAAAAACTATTATTCTATCCTCAATCTTTCGTGTCCGTCAGCTAACATATCTATCTACATAACATAGGGTAGGCTACATAACAAAAAAATGTACTGACAGTAAATAGCCCGAGGTCCAGAGGTAGGTTTACAGGTTTGTTGGGAATTATACGATGTTTATGTTTAAAACGTAAAGTCGGGTCAACACACATGCTCACGAGCCAGCGCACCGTTAATTTGTTTCCCGTATAACCTGGCTCCCGAGCGTATGCTTAGTATAAAGAAATAATCACCTCTCCGCCAGCTCGCAAGCGTGTTGAAATTACTCAAGTGTGCAAAGACGCAGGGAAAAAAAACTCGAGTGTGCAGCTGCCGTACTTTCCATACTGGGTTACAAAGTGGCGGCCTATTAGATGGTGGCGCTCTATTTTCAACCCTTCTCTTATAGTGGCGTTCTATTAGATGTGGTGCTCTATGTACATAAAGGTTTCTTAACCACAATCAGTATATTTTATGCACGGTTTATACAACTTGTTTCTGCATTACTAAACGGATGGATCCTTTAGTTAACAAACCAAATGTCTAAATCCATATTTATACTTTTCATATTCCTACATGTCTGGACTGTGTTATATAACATTGCTGACTGTTTTAATCCAATTGTTACAGTTTTGTTTCTGCAAGGATAAACTGACTGCCTTTAGAGGGGTCCCTCTAAATACTACAGAACCGCTTGGAGCGCTTGGATCACTTAGATTGCTATGGAAAGTAATTCTAACCCTGTCCCAAACACTAATCTCAACCCCAGAACTAATCTTAACCTCAACCCTAACATTAATATCATGGCTTTTGTAGTTACGAAGTATAGCAAGCAATCCAAGCGCTCCAAGCGGTCCTGTAGTATTAAGAGGTACCGCCTTTAGAGTAGCAGGTATTCAGTTCCGCTTTTATTTTGTTTGTGCTGAATCATTGCTATTTCAATACGAGATTTCGCTTTTCCTTTCGGGTAATCCCCCCTTTAGAGAGAGATGTATCAAAACATTTAACCAGTACGTTCGTGGACTAATTATTAGACTTGTGCGTAAATCGTGGGATGTACGTCTAAACTAATATTTACGCCCGGTTTGTAATTGATTTATGCACAAACAGGCAATAAAGTATGCAATGAAAAAAGTATTCAACTCAATTTTGGCGAATATCGAACATTGCCTGAACCCAGCGGATTAATAGGTTCTACCAAATTAAAGGAACGTGTCTATCATATACAACACACTGCAATAGCTCCGGTAACCCGACGATGGGCGCGAGGTGATCCAACGTCACTACCTGTAAACTGAAGCTGTGTGTTATGGCGGCCTTTTATCATAACTAACACTAACTCTAATCCCAGCCCTTACATCAATCCTTAAACACTAATCTTCTTTTAACGGGGCAGTTTATTTTCTTCCTTCTTTACCTCATTATGGTTTCACCAATAAAGCATTACACAGTTATGCCGTTTATTTTATTTCATCTTAAACAAACACTGCCTTTAGAATAGCAGGTATTCAGTTCCGCCTTATGTTTGTGCTGAATCATCGCTATTTCAATACGAGATTTCGGTTTTCCTTTTTGGTAATCCCCCTTTTAGAAAGAGATATATTAAAACATTTAGCCAGTTCGTTCGTGGACTAATCGTTAGACTTATTTCGCGTAAAACGTAAAATTTTAAACTTGAAAGGGATGTTAGTATAAACTAATATTTACGACATATATGTATGTATTAGGCTATACGTGAATCGGGAAATGAATAAAATAAACAACCCAATAAATCAACATTTTTAATTCGATTTGTCACGTAAAACTGACAAATATTTCACGAAAATAGCTGACAAAAATGTAATTATTTTCTAACGACATATGAAACTATATATAATTACCAAGAGCATTGTTAAATGCAGTAGCGTTGTAAGAGAAAAAATCGCCATAATTACCCCACATAGGTATATTAAACGAGGTACTACCGTATGTTGAATGCGTTCGATATATTACTACAAATTGTACAGGTGCCCATTAAAATATTGGGTTCTGACAAAGTACGTTAATTTTAAGGACACAAACACAAATGATACTTTACATAAATTGTAAAGAAAATACATTCGGCGAACTACAGAAGGCGTTTAACTAATTATTCTCTCTCTCCTATCTCTCCAATGCAAACTGACCTAACAAAAGGAGCTTTCTCCCAAAATCCTGACATTGGAAGTCTTGGATTTGTTTACAATTTAAACTTGAAGCTTGGATCTGCATCGTAAACTCAAAACCCTCTAAAATTTTACTTAAAAATTTGAGCCCATACCCCTTCGTACATCGGCAACTTTTTTTTACAAAAAAAACAGCTAGCAGATGCACATTCACCTTTATTTTAAAAAGCACTGCTCCACTGTTACAAAACTTTACAGCTAAAGGAGAACACCGGCGTGCAGCCAAGCACATGCTGCTTTTAACCAAAAAACATTGGGGAATCACCACCATTGTTACTAAACAAAACACTCGTTTAAAAACAAGGTAGGCTACCACTCGTCACATAATGTTGCCCATAGAGGTCTTAATTTTTGACGCCATTTACATGTTCGTCGTTGGCTAACATTCTTGAAATATTTGATATATTTCTGTTTAAACCCCACTTATAAAATAAATTACATGTTGGCTGATATTTTTCAGAAAGGTTTTTTTATTTAAAAAGTCCCATAATAAAGAGTTCCTTTCGGAAAAGGATTCGGTTGGAAATTTTTAAATATGCTAGCATACATGATGTACATAAAAAGCTTTATTTTTTGTGCATAACCTCGTCAGGAGAATTCCCGTCGGTTCCGTCGTGACTCAACAAACACATAATTGAAACTATGAAATGAAAACCTAGTAAACTAACCCACAACAATGAACAAATAGGATTTAACCTACAAAATTAAATGAACTGAATTGAACCTACTCGGTTTAAAGCTGCACAAATTTAATCCTGCATGAAATTATAACTTAGGTATTTGATATACACCTACAATTTCTTTTTCCTCTGTGGCCCACACTTTCGGGCCACCCCTTTTCCTAAAGCCGGCTCCTCATTGCACGGGTCGCTTTACCGCACACTTTTTTAGGCTTAGTGTAATTTTTGTATAAACATTTATTTTTCCATTTTTATTTATTTTTTATGTGTGTTTAGCGGCCACGTCTAAATATACCGAAACTTAATAATTGATTGGAGTTTAGACGTGTTTTAACGACTGTCGCTTTGCCGCTTTTCCCCGTTTTTCTAAATTTTAACAAAAGTCCTGCTTCGTTTTTTCGTGGAAACAACTTAACTAAACTAAGGTTCATTTCCGTCGGTTGACTTGATTTACTTTTTTGTCGCCAACATAGCCTACTTTCCACCACGTCCTAAATTGTAAATATGCGCCCAAATGTTCTGAAATTTCCTCACCGTTGTTTTTACAGTCGACTTATCCATGACAAAGAATTGACAGTTTTCTTTAAATTTTAATATGACTTGTTGCAAATTTTCGTATGAGAGTTTTCCACAATCATACGATTAATTGCACCGGTTGCACAAGAGAACAACAACACATTGATCGTCACGACAAACGTCAGAAAACGCGGAAGCCCTGTTTTATTGCATTCGCACCCATTGTCACTTTCAGTATAAATTGACGTGTTTTGTATTTACACATCAGTCCACTTGGGACTCACCTTTAGTTCTTTTCAGAACTGACTACCACTGTCTCGTTCAATCTGGAACCTAACTACCGTTGACATTGAAGCTCTTTGTCGTCAGATGGCAAATCTCATGCCTGTTCGTGTTTCCTTACCAAACCGTTGCGCGAGTCATGAATAAACACGACTTTAACCCTCAGCGTATCCTTGATTGAGAGCCGAAATGGTAAGGAACCGACAACTTCTAGAGCAGCGTTTCCCAACCTTTTTTGGTCGCGGACTATTTCCTTACCAGAGAAAGTGTTTGCGGACTCAAAGTGCATTAATTTTCAATTAGCGTAAGTCAAAAGTTTAGTGTACCTGTACTATGTGCATACGATTCACTACGACAAACTTAAAATTACCAAGAGTTACAATGTCTCGTTGATAAAAACATATCACTGCTGTTTATAACGATCAAAAACAAATAAAAGTTTAGCAAATTGTTAATATGCTTGCGGACTCATTTAAACCTTCCACGGACTCATTTGAGACCGCGGACTCGGGTTGGGAAACACTGTTCTAGAGGTATAAATTAAAAAGGTAATACAGAAATAAAATATCCCGTATTACAGAAATAAAAATCCCGCTTAACTATTATTCTGTGTCAGCGTAGACTCGTAGAGTACTAATATTAGTACTGTATGTTATAGTATTCCGCAAAAGCTCATTATGACGTTGGCCTAAATGCAGGAAACGGATATCAAAAACTAAAATAAAACAATAAAAATGGTTATTGACATTTTTACAAAATTTTCGATTTTTTATATTTTTAACACCTTTCGTTATATTGTACAACCTTTTATAGACCGAAAATTAATCGAAATTTGAGCATTCTAATCGGAGATATATAAACAAGAGACTCTTGTTTATATATCTCTGTTCTAATAGACAAAAGTGAAAAGTGCGTTTTGTGTTCAGCATTCTAGGGGATTCCCCGGGACTATCTGCCAAATATTCAGTTTATACATTACGAAATTATGTTAACTTACATTCTTTAACTTTTCTAAAAGAATTTGATAACTTCTATTAAATGATGATAAACGAAGAAGGCGTGTCCCTGTCAAAGGTTTAACGAAAAAATCAGACCAAACTTTAGAAGGTCACAGTGATACAAACAAATAAAAAAATTACTCGCCACAATTGTTTTGGTGTCGCTGTTGTGTTGGATTTAACAATCGGAAATAGCGTTGGGTTTGTGTGGATAAAGCCTTCTCTGGTCCAGTCGTCTAGTCACCGCAACGTGTGTAAAGTGGTGTAGGGTTTAATTCGTACGTATGTAAGTGCGTTTGTATTTTTGTGGTGAATCATTTTTACTCTTTATAGAAAAACACCCTTGTATATAGCTTCTAGCGAAACCCCACAGTAGACCTAAGTGCTACCAAGGGAAAACAACTCAACAACCCTTCCTTTACCTTATATTGGCTACAGAAAATTAGGCTAGAGAAATAGTTTTTAAAACCAAGAAATTAGTAGTACTTTGATTCAAACAGCTTACGATATAGGCCTATTGCTCAATGGGAAAAACTTACTGTTAGCGCATAGGATTGTAGACGTTCGAAAAACTTAGCGCATAGGATTGTAAATGTTCGAAAAACTCACCTTCTCTTAGTTGAAACTTCACGCTGCTGTGGTAGTTTCGGAATTAGTGTAATTTTCTGTTATATCATACATAACATACATATTTTTATTTTTTACAGTTTAATAGATTATTCTACCAATTATGTTACCAGTAGTTTACAGTTAAGTATTTTCAGATGGATTAAGCGTAAGACTCCCGAATGTTTAGCAATATTCACCTACAATAATGGTAAGCCACGAAAGCCTTGTTGCTGAATTATCGGTGGTCAGCGGGATGAGCACAGAGGATAGGTATGTTGTGGTTCGATAATATTTTTAACCTTATTGACTTCTTGCTGGTAATTGGTGTGACAATCATGGCCAGACAGTGTTTGGTTCCATCTTTATCTAGTCAGGTAAACATGGCATTTCTCAACAGTTGCCTGTTTCTCATTTAAAGTAATAAAAATTTGTCCGCGTCCTAATGCTTAATTTTTTATATACTGATATATAGTATATTAAACTTTCAGAAATTTAAATATATTTAATATATGTATATTATGTTATGTCTATATAATTCACAGTATTTAGGTTTAAGTTTCTTCTGTTCAGAAGTGTTAATTAATTGGTTAAGCCCACTCTAAACAAATATTTATGAGAATGTTTTGCATTTGCAGTTTTTTGATTTATTTGAAGACTATATACATTTGTTTATTGTGTTCAGATTAAATCATGCTCAAAAACGAAGACTGGAACAAGTTAGAACATTTAATGAATATGAGAAATCTCTGAATGAAGCACAAAACAAAAAGTCAGACAACGTAAAAACGGGAAAATCAGTAAAGTTTGGAAACTGTGTTACTCTACTTGAAGCAGCTGCTAGAAATGATTACGAAGAAGGTTTTGCATGTTCTTTTTTTTATATAATTACTAGGCATGTCTTTTAACAACATATTGGCTTACGTACAGTGTCAGTATGTATAACTAAAAATATAGCAAGCCTAAATGCATTGTCTTATTGTATAGATTTGCTTTAAATGTGAGTTACTGTTTCGGATCTATTAACAGACTGTAGAAATTAAATTTAAAAAAGTAACATTATACTTATCAGCAGAATAAAAATCTTATATTTCGTCTTTCTTTAATAAGTAGTAAAGATTGCTAGATTAATGTTGTTATATACGTGCAATCAGGTTCTTTTTAATTTTTAGTTAATGTTTACTTTCTTATTAAATAGTTAATGTTGCCCATTCATAATCTTGTGTAATTGCATGTAATTTGTCATAGTATTGACTGTAGTTCCTATCCATACCATACTAGCCTATAATCCTTGCCAACAGGCAAGTTAGTGTGCATGGGCTCACAAGAAAAGGATAGCAGAATTTTTGCATTAAACTTTTGAAATTGGATAAAACTCTTTTTAGCCCTAAAGAGACAAATTATTACTTTTAAATATGAATTTCAAATCTTGGGCTGGATTAACAATCTAAAGAGTTTGGCCTACAGTAGGATTGTTTAGAATTACTGTTTTGTCGAACTCCTCTTTATTTATTAGTTTATTGACTATTATTTTAGATATTATAAATACGCTCTCTCTTCTCAGTTCTCTATCTCCTGCAGCACAATGTAAACCCAAATGAGGCAAATGATGATGGCTTAACTGCACTTCATCAGGTAATTTTGTTTATATACCTACTTTAAACAGAATGCAATTATATTACTTTGAATCTGGAACCCTAGCTTTATGTAGAAAATAATATTATACACTGTTAGTTTAGTTGGTTAAACACCATGTTTGAAAATCCCTAATCTCAAATTGTAAATATACTCAGCGCATGACTAAATTATTTTACCAGATATAGCACATGTTGTGTAGTTTATTTAAGGAATATATTTGGGCATTGTCAATATTTAAATTTTGACAATCCAATTTTTCTAGTTTATTAGAATAACTTCATAATGCGAGGTATTGTAGTATTATCCTTTACTGTATAGCTCGCTATATTCAGCCAGTATTGATTAGATCAATTGTGTGCAAAGTTTTCCTCACTCATCTTATAGCAAATGTATTCAACACAATCTTTTTATTTTAATGGGATTGCAAACATGTTGTAACCTCTTTATTCAGTCAGTGTATTGATCATGTTTTATCATGTAATGCTGTCAACTGAAATTGTGTTGATTTTACATTCACCCAACGGCCACAATGTGAAAGTATTAAACTGTGTGCCAAGCATTGCACTGCATTTTTTAAAACAGAGTTTTATAACATGACGTCACTTCACTTTACTGTATTCTATTCACTTGACTTGCATCCTGTAAGGAAATAACAATGCAGTATCATCAACTATGCTACCAAAGGTAAAACAAATGAAGAAATCAGATAATTCATTCACTGTACCAAACTAAACACTCTCAAATTTGTTTACTATTACCTGCAGATAATTTTTTTATTACTACTTTATATTGTTCATATGGTATGAATTGTTTAATACATATGGAATTGTTTAATTTGCGTATATAAGGTGTGTAAAATCATCCAACATTTTCAGGCTTGCATTGATAATTTTAATGGAATTGTCGAGCTGTTGTTGGAAAATGGAGCCGATGTAAATTCTGTGGATAGTGAGTTCTGGACCCCACTTCATGCAGCTTGTACCTGCGGCCACACTAACATTGCCCAAATCCTTGTCAAGAGGTATGTTTTATTAGAGATTTAAAATTTTGCACAACACACTAAATGTGAAACATAAAGACTGTATCCAAATGTATGTCTCGCTCTTTTGCAGTGTTTGAAAAAAAATTTAAATGAACAAAAGTATTGTGCATATAAATGTATAACATAAAACTAGTGTGAACTTATGCCCAAGTAAGAGTGGCGTACACTACTATGTACACCACTGAACTCAAATTAGCCAAACCCTAAATGTCCTTCAGTGACTTTATTTAAATCCTCATGCTGTGTTAAAAAGAAATAAATTTGATTGTACTTCTGTGGGTTTGCTAAACATATTTTTATACCATTATATTTTAGTTACAATGCTGGTTGATAAAATTTGTATGTTTTGTATTATAAATGTATTTATCACCAAGCTTTAAATGAAAATTTTCTTGTATAGTTATTTTATTTAAGATTAAAAGTGAAGTCCATAACATTTGTTTCAAAAAGTTGTAATTTGCAGCTATACCAGTATATATTTATATCTGAACAATTTATGTGCTATATTGGGTTAATTAAAATTGATTCAGCCGTTAAAAAGTATGGATTAAGTAACCTTATCTGTGATACAATTTGTCTTGCATATATGGAATATGTACAATTACAAGCTCTGTGATGTAGTACTGTTACATTTAGAAAGTAATTATTGCTATGTTTGACAAGGGTTGGACCATCGGATGTTAGATTTCTGGTAAATTTAAATTTAATAGTTTTTAAAGCTTTTTGTGATGGGCCAGTTACCTGTACTCGTGTTTTATTTTGACATGCCAAACAACGAGACATGATTTTTATCCGGTTTCATTGATGTGTTTTTAGAACATTTCAGCTGAAATACTTTTTAATGACTTTGTGTTTAAGTTACCCACACGCTGTTTGAGAAGCGACAGTTAAACACCGAGTTGTAATTCATTCGACTTAAGGATTTAGACACTATGTAAATAACGAATAAAGCACAGCTGAAGAGCGAATGTTGCTTTAAATAAACCATATTTCAATATTCAATTATATACATAGCCAATTTGAAATTTTCATTTCTCTAACAAATGTATTTATCTGGTTTTCTTGCTCTTTTTTTAATTTGTTTTCCTTATAATATAACAATGTCAGTGTAGTAATGGTCTAATAGGGGGAAAATCTATAGTTATTTCCGTTGCGTTATTGCATGACTGCGCACTTTGCTATACTCAATGTTATAAAGCTTTATATGTATGCACTCATAAATCCTATTTGTTGTACAGGGGTGCTAACCTTTTGGCTTTAAATGCCGACCAAAATATGCCGTATGATATTTGCGAAGAGGAGGACACTCTTTCCTACATTGAACACGCAATGTCAACCGAAGGTCTGTAATTTAAAACTCTATTGTTTTATTTAAAATCCAAGTTTCATATTATTTACACAGTCACTGTAAAAAGATATAAGAACAGCGCCCCAGTATCAATTTTACATGCAGGGATGAACAAAAAACACTATGATAAAATAAGGAGAATAAGTGAAACAACTATTTATAATAACTACCCAGTAAATATGTAGATTACATTAGTTCAATTTAAGATTGCAGTCCCAACTTCTAAGACTTTAAACAATTCCTGTATAAAGGATTTCCTCAAAAGAAATTTAAACCTGGAGACAGCTAACACATACTTTTATTATATTATCTGTGGTTTTACTAGGTATCACCCAAGAACAGATAAATGATGCCAGATCAGCGAAGGAACGGAGTATAATGGAAGATGTCGCTGCACGAGTTGAGCGAGGAGAAGATGTCGAACAAACTGATGAACATGGTGCAACAATCGTGAGTTATCACTCTTAAAGGATTACTGTTTACTTGTTGCGATTTTTGCTAGAAAAGCAGTGAGGTTTATGTAAAACAAAGGTTATTGCTTCTGATTCTAAGAAATATCTAATGACGTTACCGCAATCATATGTTTCTTAATTGTGAAGAATGTGATTTTGAAAGGTATTTTTAGTTTGAATAAAGTACTGAAGGCTTTAATTAGCCATCAATGTATGTTATTACGTGTACCTTGCAATGTTATGAGTCACTACCTTCACATGTTTATCATCAGCCTTTGTTGCATCATACTAAGAACTGTTTTGCATTTCCTCATAATATCGAAACCTTTAAATCACTCTTGCTAAATCAGTAAATCCATATGCAGATTCACGTCATTTGCTTGTATATTTTTACCTCATGTAATGACATACATATACACAACCGGACCTGTATTTAAACATAAAGGTTTAATTAAAGAGTTATCCAAACATTTTTTTTCACCTTATAAAACTTTTACTGGGTCATTTTCACACATTGCCCAATCTCTTTCAGCTTCATGTAGCAGCAGCAAACGGTTATGCAGATCTAACACGTTACTTTCTAATCCACACAAATAACATCAATGCTCAGGACAATGATGGTTGGACCGCTTTACACGCAGCTGCATGTTGGTGTCAGGTTAGTGCCGACTTTCCATGGATATATGCAGATTTTTTTGAAGTGGTTTTACAGAGTTTGATTGTTCTACTCTCATGTTAGAGATTAGCCAGTTAAAACAACATTGCTTTAAGTTCACTGCCTGATCAATAAAGTGCCCTTAAATGAACTAAAGGTCTTTTGTTTAATCTATTTTTCATTAAATCTAATTGTTTTATTTTGTACTGAAGCAAAGTAAAATATAATACTGCAAAGAGGTGTGTTATTTTTACTTCAATATCATTCTTATACACTATGAAATTTAAAACATGAAGACTATTACAACTTTGCCTAGATCAGATTTCATGTTGTATTAATCAGTAAATCTAGTATCCAAACAGTTCAGAAATGCTATGCTCAAATCACATTCCTTGTCTGCAGTGAAAGGTTAAATTGTTGAACATTCCTTTTGACAGATGGACATTGTTGAGATTCTTGGCCTTGAATCAAATGCTGATCCTTCCATTAAAAATAACATAGGAGAACTCCCAGCAGGTAATTGGCAAACTGATGATGATGACCCTTAAATGGCATTGAGTCTATAAATTAGGAATAATGCATCCCTATCATCAATGTGTGTATCAGGTTAATCATTAATGAAGAACAAGGTTAAATGTGTTTCAAACAAGCCATTGCCGCTTGAATTTTCCGATCCAATGCCACGTATCAATACCGGTCAGTTAATTGACTGTTGATCAATATTTCGCCCGAGTTATGCTCTCTCCAGGTCCCTATGCTACGTTGCACTTGACTGCTGTTCTTAACTTAATTAAGCACTGAGTGTCTTATGGAATTTGGATTGCCTGGCCGACCACTTGAAAGTTAAAATACAATTAATGCTTGTTCCGGAGTTGCTTTGGTAATAACTCATAAGTGTATTGACTTTTAATCCAGCAGCACTTTAAAATCAAGAGTAAAGCATGTTAGATTACTTTGTTTGTGAATAATTATTTACTAAACAGTGTTTTTGAAATTTGTTTTTTTCGAATAATCTGGTTAAATAATAACTAACTAAACGAAAATGTACACATACCATTTACCTTGATCTTAATTTATTTGTCATTAAGATGTATGTTTATGCACTTAAACCCTGTACAACTTAGATTTTGCAGATAATTAATCACCTACCAATATCCATCACTATTACCTATCTAAAACCATAATACACATAATATTTGAATTCACAGTAAACAGTATTGGAACCATTGTAGTAGTTCAGTTGGAAATTAAAACAGTTCTTATTAAAAAAGTAACACAATAAACAAATTCAAAAGCATATAATCTAACAAACATAACTAAAAATCATATTAAAAGATAAAGATTGGTATATAGTGGAATCTGATGTCATTTAATAAATCAAAATAATTTCTCTTATTTTCAAATAACTGTAGATGTAACTGAAGACGAAGAAATAAAGGTACTGCTGCACAAGTTAAAATCACAGAAGGAAAAACGAAAGAAATTTCACGGATTTCTTAAACCCAATGGTCGTAACAGCCACGCCAGATCATCTGGTGTACGAGGGTAATTTATGTGTAAATTATATGTTTCCTCTAATATTAGCTTGGTGTATTTTATTTTTTCAATGTTTGTTTGTCTAATTCGGTATATTATGATAAAACAAGGCACTGCGGTTCTGTTGTTTTTCATGTAGGCATCTCTTTTCCTGTATGAAATGAGGTGTAGCGACTTTCTTTCAAAGTGCACAAACAATAGCTAATTGTAAATTTGATTTTGGTGAAATGGTATGAAGGTGTTTAAACAATGCCAAACTGAGCGTAACAGAACTATTTTTGCGTGAACAAAGAAACCCTTTCTACCATGCCAATATTAAACTGATGGCAAATTCCTTGGTTGCAAATCTTACATTTACAGTTTGTATAACTTTTTTGGCATTAAACTTCCAAGGTTTTTTGTCATGAATTTTTAATACTTGGGTAAAATATATATGATTACATTTAAATATTGAAATATATGTTGTGTATTTTTATAAGGCAGAGTAGATGGCTATTTTCACTGTAATATCTCCTTAATGAAATTGAATTTTAATTAACTGTTAAAACTACTTATTGAATTTTAAAACTACTTTTCATCTCAACATTAAACATACCTTGTAGATTGTTATAAGCTTCAATAAGTGAGGTTTCATTTTATCTTACTTGTTTAAAAACTAGTATTAAAGGATTAAATTTCTCAAACCTCCCACACATTTATTGCATTATGTAATTAAAATTTGATTTGTTGTACTCCTTAAGCTGTTAAAAGCTGTATATCCAATAGTATTATTGAATACTTTGCCAAAGGGTATTTCATTACTCTC
>CH000526.1:149680-172025 GCA_000149265.1 Ciona savignyi | reverse complement strand
AATCGTTTAAAGGTCGAAGTAAGAGAGATAAGAAGAATGGAATTTCTGCGGTGGAAGCAAAATCCGAAGCTCAGTTCTGGATTAAAGGGCAAGAAACTGAAACTGACATGGTTAGTGTACAGTTTTGCATATTGTTAAGAAGCACCGCCGCTTATTAATATTGTCCTTTAACGAGTTTCACAAACTGCTTGCAGTACCATACATGTTGTGTCACTATACCATTGTATGATGCTTTTTAAGTCCTATTTTGCTGCTAAACATGTTTAACTCTGTTTACAATATTGTACAGTCGTCCGCGAAGAAAAGCTTCAGCAAGTTTTTTTCTTTACCAAAATTTCCGACTCGTAAAAAGAAAGACAAACACGAGAAATAGTGGTTGTCCGCTGTGGTAAGGCCCATGCATCATGTGTTTGCACGGGTCTCACTTTTATGTTTAATCTATTTGGCATGTTCCATTCATGCTTACATTTAAATCGCCGCATGATAACAACTAGTACTGTTAAAAAAACATAATTTCATTAAGTTCATTTTTTGTTTGTGATGAATTTTCTTTTCTCTTTTAAGATGTCCCAATTTTTATTTGTTATTTGATTCATTTGACATTTTTGAATTAGTAATTCATTTATACTTGATTTTCTTCCACTTAAATAAAGTGGTGGATAATCAGTTATATTAATGGGCTATCTATTCGGGGTAGTTCATGAGCAAACCAGACATTTAGTGGTCCTTATTTCAACCCAGTGAATTTAGATTGACCATTGTAAATGGCAGTAATTAAGCAACCAATACTTGATAAAAAAAAGCTGTAATCTGGCTTTAAGCATGCAGTGTCCTAACAAACATTACTTCCACACCTCTATATAAGTCATGTCCTTGTTCTAAGCAAGTTTTACAAACTGCAGGTCCCGATATCTAAGCCAACAAAGACCAATATGTTAATATCACATGACGTCGAGGGCCATTATCTACTTACCCCGCATGACTCCGACTCGCTGTCCTCTCAATCCACCCCTGAACCTTCCGAGACTCCCGCTGATGACGTCACAAATAAACAAGATAACAATAACCGCGCATTTTCGAACTCCGAACCGGACAAAAGGAACGGAGTCGTCGCAAGCAAGGTTGGCGAGACGTTGTCCGATTACAAGAAGCGCAGAAAAGATCAGTTGAAGGAATCAAAAGCCACCTTTAAGTCCCGATCCATCGGGTCCACTGCATTAGACAAGGAAAGACAGGCCATTTACCAACAAGTTGCTGGTTCGAAATCACGAAAAAAACGAAGCTGCATTATTCTTTGATAAGTACAATTATACAGATTTGTATGACGTTTTCTTTAACTTGTCATTGCTTTATTTTGCTTTTTCTCCATACATTCTATACGTTCCGTTTTCTATCTTCTGCGTCTCGCTTGTCGCCCAATTTTGTTTTATTAATTTTCTGGTTGGTGGCCTATAATCGTTTCTTGTACACTAGCATTGCCCGTGTGCGCTAATCATGCATTATTTTAACTGTGAATCGTTGTGCGCCTTTTCACAGAGTTTTTTTTTTTATATATTTCCTATTCGACTTCCAATTACGCCACGCAGCATTTTTGTTTAACCAGTTGATTTAATGTCATTCCTTAACGCACAAATTCGTCTCTTACGGTCGCCTGGTCAGCGCGCAATGGATTATTCGAACTGCACTTATTCGAACCACTGGTTGACGTGTACATATTTACGAGAATTCCGAATTTCCGCGAGGCGTTCGATGTAAAACCTACTTATCTTTAATTTTTGTTTTTGAAAAATCGAACCGAGTTTGCTTCGCTATTTCCACGCAATCGCGTAATTTGTCCATCGTGCAATAGTTGTCGTACTTCAACGTCTCTCTTTCGCCACTCAGCGGAAATACTGTTTGTGGCAAGCACTTACTTCACACGCTCATTCAAATGAAGTCTTCACTAAATAACACTACGTTTTTGCTCAACTTCACAGCGTTAAATCTATTTTCAATTCTCCGGCGAAATGTAACAACTCATACCATATCTATTCACTTCTGTTTATTTTGTGGTACGACATTTAAACTGTGATCACTTTCATTATACATGGCTTTTGTGCACAACACCTTTTCCAGCTACACTACGTTTATATCTAAACTTGTTATTTTTTTAATCCTAACCACAACCGTGTTTTCCGTACCCCAGATAAGGCATAACTAAGAAGCAAATATTAGTTGGAGTAATTGACTTCAATCATTCGTTGCAGTGCAATCTTTAAAGTGATATTTGCGTGTTAACTTCAATTTCCAATAAAAGTAGTTTTTCCCGTTCGTGCTGTCATGAGGATGGTTGCCGTTATTATCCCAAATTACGAAAGCTGATAAAAAGAAACCCCTTGTGATTTTGGTTTATTTATTCATTTCCCTGGTTCAGTCAGCTGCAAATAAAAGAAACCCTAATACAGAAAACCCTAAAACATAATACATATTAAATAGATTAGACGAGGCCGTTAAAAACCAAATGACTAGTGTTATACTTTGTATATAAGTAACGATGGAAGAGTGTAGGAGGAACGTTCCAGCCATTCTGCCACCGATTAGTCTGGTGGTTTAGTGCTTCGCCATCAGCCGAAAGGTTAAAGCTACGAAACTAGTCGCTAGATTTTCGGTTGTGTCCTTGGGCAAGGCAGTTGACGGACATTGCCTGAACCCAGCAGAATATTGGATTCTACCAAATTAAAGGAACTTATGAATCATATACATAACACACTGCAATAGCTCCGGTAACCCGACGGTAGGCGCGAGGTGATCTGACGATTGCCTGTGTGTTAACCCGTTGGTTTTCCAATTCACGGGGATAAATATTCTATACAAAACACACTGCACATGGCATATATAGTTTGTTCGTGCAAACATAAACGAAATAGGTGAATTAAACTTTTCAATCATGTTTAATTAAAAAAGAAACTTCTTGTCATATTGATGCACATCTACATTTCAATAACTAATTTTCCTGTAAATTTCAACTTTCAGACTAAATACGATTTTTAACTATGCCAGGTAGTCATTTTGAATGCGGTATGGAGTGCTCTGCCGCTTCGATTTGCCAAGTAGTCACTTTGAATGTGGCTATGGAGTGCTCTGCCTTCTCGATTAAAACGACTCCGATGATATTTATAACGCCTCGTTTGGGACTGTGGTTGATTCCGCTTAGGCTACTAATCAAATTTTTTGATTAATTAAATCTAGACCACAAAAGTTATCACTCCTGAAACTTTTGACCATTTTTTCTTGTCCAAACAACAATTACAAACTCATGAGATATAACTCCGTGGCGAACATAAGGTTATAATCGGGTCTATCGGACATTTCCCTGTATTAGGATCCCACATTGGACGCTGCACATTTAGTTCATATTTGATACGATCTCTTGAAAATTAACCGCGATTGAACCATATTGTCGTGGTAATATAAAGCTTAATTTGGTTATACTTTATATATGAAATTCTTTTATGTTTAAATTTAATATTTTTAAGGATTTCTAGGAGCAAGCTGGGCTATTTTAGTTCTTTCTTTTACATTTAAAAATTATTTGTTTGTCTTTAGTCTTGAGATATCGGCGTTGAAAATAAAACGGACATCATTTTTGTATTCTTGGATGTTGGATCATGCATATCTAGGTGTTAATTTTTCAATTCGTTTGCAAAACCCCTTTTACGATAGTTTACAGACAAAACACCCCTGTCAAGCGTTTGGCGTAAAAAATGAACAAGTAGGCCTATCCGTTTTTCTAAAGAGACCCACACCCAGAATTACGAACACGAATAAAAATTAAAAAGTGTGATATTAAGCAGAGTTTTTTTTCTGTTTTACAACGAATAATGCGTGTGATCTAAAATGGTTTAAACAAAACCTGATATGCTTAGGCAACACTTAATTTAAGTTTAAAAAAGTGAATTCTGTGATATTTTGGCAACACGCAAGGACACGCGTCTCTTTTAGATCCAATGCAATGTAGGAGGTCCATAAATGAAATAATTTTAAGTTGGGCGCTAATTAAATATTACAATTTATGCATTGAAAATATTTTACATTTTTTATTTTATTTTTTTAACTTTTTATAGTGTTAAATTGTATTTAGTTTTACTTTTTAGCATCTGCCAACAATAATTCGAGTTAAAGCAGATATTATAAAGGTCGTTTAAAATAATTTCTGTTCTCGGATTCTCACGTTTCATTCTCTTATCAGTCAAGTTAACTTCTAGTACTGTTAATCTTTTGTTTGTAATTATAATTAAATTAAATGGGTTTCGGAAATCTTAAAACCGACGCAGGAGTTACTGCACTCAATAACTTTTTGGCAGATAAAAGCTACATCGACGGGTAAGTCTTATTCAAAACTCAAATTGTACCGGTATAATTTAGGAGTCTAGACCGAAATAGCTACATTTTGGCAACTCCTTATTTAGTTCTCCATCTAATTAGCATATTGGGTTTTAGATTATCAGGTTGAAAATTGTTTCTCTTGTTTTTACAGTCGTTTATTAACTGATATCTATTTAGGTATGTCCCTTCTCAAGTTGACGTGGTTGTCTTTCAAGCAATGTCTGGAGCTCCTGCAGCAAGTTTTAGCCATGCATTAAGATGGTACAACCACATAAAATCTTACCAATGCACGTTTGCCAGGTTTGTGGAATGCAATAAATTTTCCTCATGTATGTTTTCTCATGCTTTAATTTTAAATTTCGACCTACAAGAAAATCAATCCTACAATGAAATTGTTGCTCATCAGTTTAAGTGATCACTGTTATAAATGATTGTATGTTCTTGCTGTAGTATTTTTTATTTCTTTGGTTAATTATTGGAATTTTAGTTAACGCCATATTTGTTTTGGTATGTATATATATATATGACATGTATTTTAAATTGTTGGTTATAAACGCTGCAGCGAAAGAAAAAAAAATTGTATTGATCTTGCCCTAATCATGTTCATTTCGCATCCAGTTTACCCGGTGTGAAGAAACCGATCGATGACTGCGGCCCGAAGTCTGTGGCCAATGGAGTTGCTAATGATGATGATGATGAAGATGACGATGATGTTGACCTGTTTGGATCGGATGAAGAGGAGGAAAGTGAAGCAGATAAGAAGATCCGGGAAGACAGACTTGCTGCTTATGCTGCAAAGAAGAGCAAGAGTAAGCAGAATGCTTTTAAACACCAATACTCCTATTTGCCCAATTTTTAAATTTTAGGCTATTATATCTTCCATGTAAGATGAGCTGTTTAACCTCACACAACCTTGTTGTTTTGAAGCAAAAAGAATCAGATTTCCTGCCACATTTATTGTTTTCCTGTTATATTTGGAAAAAATGTTTTTTCCCTGTTTATATAGTAGAAGTTATTGGTGATAATATCATCTTCTTTTAATTTCAGAGCCCGCCCTTACCGCCAAGTCGAACATCATCCTAGATGTGAAACCGTGGGGAGATGAAACTGATATGGCAGAACTGGAGAAGTGTGTCCGTTCCGTGCAGGCTGATGGACTTTTATGGGGAGCCTGTGAGTTTGGTTGAACGTGTTGTATCTGTTTGCAAACTGGTGAAGGAGAAATGCACAGCTGTGCTCCACTTACTCTCCCATATAAAATAGGGCCTTTAACATTATTAATAAAAATGAAAAGTTGTGTAAATTATTTTTCCAGTTTGATTGTTAATATAGAAATACAAATCGTAAGTTAATATTTACAAATACAAGCTATAAGTCATTCTTTTGTTTTATTACAGCCAAATTAGTTGCTATTGGATACGGAATCAAGAAGTTGCAAATCTCCTGCGTAGTAGAGGATGACAAGGTATTAAGTTGTGGAAAATAGTATATTTATTTTTTTAAGTCTGACCGATTAGTCTGGTGGATTAATATGTAGCCGTTCAACCGAAGGGTTCCAGTTTCGAAACTGGTCACTAGCTAGTCAGTTTAGTTGTGTCCTTGGGCAAGGCACTTAACAGATAATGCCTGAACCCAGCGGATAAAAGGAATGTCTCCATCATAGACAACACTCTGCAATAGCTCTGGTAACCTGATAGTTGTCGCGAGGTGATCTCATGATTGCCTGTGTGTTAAACTCCCATTGTGTTTTCCCATTCACGGGGATAAACATTAATATCACATGTCATATTGGTAAATTGTAGTGTTGTGTTGTGCTTTTCCCTTAGAGAGAAGTATGGACGTGTTAGGCTTATCAAACTACTAGCCTATTTGAAAGAACACCTGCTGTTAAGGGTTTTAAAACATTGTACACTATCCAACTCGATAACAAGGCTGTACCAAATATTTACCTCCCAATGTCCACAATTTTTAGATCTCGACAGACTTTTTAGAGGAAGAAATCACTAAGTATGAAGACTTAGTTCAATCAATGGACATTGCTGCCTTCAACAAAGTTTAAATTCTATCAAAATCGTGCCCAATAAACTAATGTTCCCATAAGATGTGCCGTGATATCGTTAATTACAGCAGATGTATTAGATGGCCACTCGTTAAAAGTGGCCGTCCGTTCACTTATTAGCTTTCCTAAAGAGAGTAGAATTGAGGCGTAGTGGTTCTGGTTAGTAAAAATTAATTTTGTGGTGTTCGACCTTCGCAAATACACGTTGCCAACCTACAATTGCTAAGGCAATCCAGCGTTGTACTATTAGGCGGTCATCGAAATTTTCCATTCATGGTAAAGTACTGAAAAATGTTGGTAATTTATAGATACACGTTTTTTGCTGGTAAAACTTCAAAGAACTTTGAAGTTTTACCAACAAAATTCGTGTATCAATAAATTACTATGCATTTGAACAGCTTGTGTTATGACGCAGTACTTTATACATTTGCAATTACAACCAAGAGGTCACAACCTGACGCGTCACTTATATTTAACATCAACCAAGTTAATTCTGCAAAATATTTTAACATTGCGAGAAGTTCAGTTTTGATTCACGGAATCTAATAACGTTTTAGGTGTCCTCTCAACCCTTTATGTTTTCGTAGTTTTCGAAAAAGTGATTTGTTGCGTAGAACTTCAAAAAAACTAACGCATTAACTCAGGGGTGGGCAACATACGGCCCGCGGGCCGGGTCCGGCCCGTGAAGGGATTTTGACCGGCCCCCAGACTGTATCTAACAATAACCTGTAATATGGTCCAGGTCCGGCCCGCTGTCTGTATCCAACCACACTTTGTAATGTGGTCGGACGCATCATTCCTAAAAGTTGGCTATCGCTCTACTGTTACCGCACTGTTAATGCGAGCTGGTGGAATAACAATTGCCTTAGTAAACAAACAATTGTGTTAGCACACTTTTTAAAGAAACATTATAAGGTCAAAGCAGAAAGCGTTGCATCACCCACTACTGGGTACGGCGTGTAACAACGTGACTGCTAGGGTTAGTTTTTCTTTACCTGTTATCGGTTAGGTTAGGCCTATACTTAAATTCTAAATATAAATGTTTTTATATTTATAAATTATTAAGGATTATTAACCATGGAATACCCTAAGAAACGTATATTTGAAAGAGAGTGTCTAGCATTTAACAAATATTGGATACCGAAGTATTTTTTACAAAGGTCGGCAACAAAGCAGTATGTTTACTGTATGGTCATAGTGTTGCGGTATTAAAAGAGTACAGCACTAGTCGTCATTATTCGACGAAACTTGGAAACCATGGCAATAATTTAGTGAATAGATATGTGGTTAAGTTAGTGAATATTATTTCATCTAATAATCCGGCCCACCAACGACTTCATTTTCCCACATCTGGCCCTCCGACCAGAGAAGTTGCCCACCCCTGCATTAACTTATAGGTAGATAAGATCGAAATCTTGGGATTTTTCAATAATAATTACTCTCAGTTAAAAAATATATATTTCGCCAACAGCATAATCAGTAAGTAGAATCGATCTCATTTAAATTGATGTTTTGTCGTTGAGGCCTCTAAAGAACAAGCGGTGAGTTTTATCGGTAATAGAGCAACACCTGTTTTTGGTATGGATTTTACGCGGAAATAAGTTGATTGTTGAAATCAGCACTGCAGGTATACACCAAGCAATATTTAGTAAGTGGTGGATATTGCTGTGATGTTGACGCCTGATTAGCTAAGTCGCACCACAATGAAGGAAGAAATGTTTTTCGTCGCATTTTGTATTCTTAACGTTTTAGGAAAATCTACAGCAGGTAATAACTGTAGAAAAACATTAATAATATGTTTAATAACATCAGTTGTTGCATCTACTAAATACAAAATGGAGAGGTTAAATAATTTTCATACCATGAGTAGGATGTAAAAATACCGCAAATCCTACTCACTTTATCCCTATGTATGGGAAATCGTAAGGTACGTTGTAACCCTATTAGTGGTGAGTCAATTCTGGGCACATCGTAATTTAATATTTCTGTGTTATAACCTCCGCCTTTTCCCAATAATGGTGGAATATCAGTTTAGAGGTTTTCGCTTAAATCTTATAATGCAGGCCTCCCTCAGTATTACGTCGTGCTTGCACTTTTATTAAAAGCTTTATTTTCAGTAATTTCCTAAATTACTTTTCCCGCAATTTGTTTTGCTTGATGTATAAGGTTTAACGGCAAATGGCCACGTCACTTTTCCCCGTTATACCGCGTGTAATCACTGACATGTTGTCATATTAGTTATATTCTAAGCAACGAGTCGAACCTTTTGCTGTACAGATTCAGTTTCTATTTGGAATACTTTTATTTGTGTTATTCGTTTTAGGTCCAAGATTTAAAAATATGTGGTTATGTGGATTTTTTCCGGCTCACAAGCGTGGTCATTTCGTTTTATCGAATGATATAATTTAACATACAATGCGTTACTAATTTATAATAATTATCTTTATTAATGATTATGCATGGGATTGTGATAGTTAAATTGCCTATGTTCGTTCAAACACTATTTGGGTGGTATAGGTTCTGTTCCGGTTCAAGAAAAAAAAACGAATTAACCGTATTATACGCTCGTCCTCTTGCCAGTACAACTCTCTGATTCTAATGTATATTACTGCACTATGTAAAAGCTTTAAGCTTATCATTGCCATGGTCCATTCTTTAAACTATAACGTACTTATTTGTTTTGTGAATTGGCAAATATGTGTATAATATATTGTCGTTTACCAAATGTTCTATGAAATATTGCATATACATTACACATTTTGTTTTGTATTGTTTTCTCAACAACACCATGTATATTATTCGCCCCATCTTGTAAAGAAGATAAATTTGACATTTTTTTAACCATTTTGTATTACTTTAATGTACCTTCTGTAAAAACTAACGTGAATTGTATATATAATTAATTAAACACAATGGCTGTGATAGAAGCGGTTGTTTTTCCAATTGCTCCGACGATGTGACATTTACGCTCCATAGTAGAATTACTAGGAAAAGCACAGCACTTACGTCAAGTAAAAACTATACGCGGAACAAAATGTATAAAATTACATAGACCTTTTTAAAAATAAAATACGTGGTGACATAAACACTTTTCTTGTCCGTGTATAAAATAAGTCTTAATCCATATATTAATAGGCTTTAAGTATATTTATTGCTAACACTTGTACATACTTACAGATGCTTACACTCACGCGTGGAGTTACAGCACATGTTCGGCGTCTTCGACTCCAGAAACTAAAAAATCTTTATCCTGCGAGTTGTGTTCACATCCATCGACTGCCGTTTGGAGTTTCAATGTCCGTGTGATCCCAAGCGATCCGACCAAACCTCATGAGTTCGAATCAACTGTTGACGACATCAAAAATGATTCGATCTCCGTCAAAGTTAAACGAGTGGATGAAAACACACTCGGATGGGAGCAAATGTCCGTGACGTTCATAGTTATGGGAACAGGTATATAAAACAGTTACGTTTTAAAACTTTATTAATTCGGTGAAAAATGAGACGGGCTCTGTTCAACTACCGAGTGTTGATTTTCGTAATACCGTGTGCTCACAGTCGGGTTTATACAGCTTTTACAGGACATTGTGTAAGTTATGCTGTTTAACTTAATAATTTTTAGTTATAATACCCGTCAAGTGCCTGGTCAAAGTTACGCGGCCTGCAAGCAAAGGGGTGACAACTAACACCGAGGCTTTTTAGAACAATAGTGACTGAATATATAAAATGGTGTAAGACGATTTTTTAAATAAATAACGACTTGGTAACTTAGCTTGTGTATAATTACTTTCAATCACACAATCAATATAACTATCGTTACGATCTACTTAACGCAAACATATAAATATGACGGTTTTAATAATTCAAGCTACCCCGATGACGGAGTACATACAAACTCGTGCTTACGTACATTATAACCTGGAAGATGGAAATTACGAATTGTCGGGATCTGACCAACGCATTTCGAAATTGATTGACCAGGCCATATCCAACATTCCTGCTGAACAAAATACTACTTCTGGAGCTGGACAACCTATTTTAGCACAAAATGCAAAAAGAAAGTACATGGAATTTACTGGAGATAACGAAAGATTGATTTCTAACATCGACCTCAATGTGAAAAGCGGCGATAAAGATTTGGTCACCGTGTTCATTGTGTATCGCATTGGTGGTGTCAAGGAAAAACAATTTCTTTGTCAAAACGGACTTTTCGGTAGTGACAATGGTGGCTTTGACAAATTTATTTGCTTCAAACGGAATGGGAGCATGGTGGTATCAGGTACCGAAGGCAATACTGTGACCGTCTCTCAATGTGCAAGCGCATCAGTAAAACCGGGGGCCGTCGGTAGATGGAATGTTATAAGTGTTCAGTGGAATCTCTCAGGCGGTCAAAATGGCAGTAGCGCATGGTGCAACGGCAAGGAAGTGGCTAGATTTAAATCTCGCACTGTTGAGACGGACAGTCGGGTGGCTATAGGGGATCTGAATCCATCGGGTAAACAGCCCTTTAGGGGAAGTATTGGCGAGTTCTTGATGTATAAAAATCATTATATTGTGGATGGAATAATGAAAAAGCATCATCAGTACTTAATGGAAAAGTGGGCCATTCCTAAATAATTAGTGTATTTTCATGGAATATTAATGCGAGTTCAAAATTGTAAATGAATCAAGTTCTCGCAAACTGGATCGTGTTACACATGTAAAAATCATGATGTCGTATTAGTGTAACACTTTACGTATCCACATGAACTTTTTATAACTTGAATTGGATATAGTCTACGTACATTAATAAAGCACGGTCCTCTTATAGTGGTGATAGATGTTTAACACCATGGCTATAGTTTATTGGCATGTATACATATATTATAACATCTCCTTGCGAATTGTGCGTTAATTTCCACGTGATTTTCTTATGGTCAGTTCTGACGATAATTTACTGTAGATGTTGATCCTTTCCGCTACAAAATCGTTACCCATATTTTTGACATAAAACGGTTGGAGTGCGATAAGATGAGTTATTTGTGATGAAATGTTTTTTTATATACTGCTTTGCGACAATACAATCATTATATATTAAACCTTATAAGCCTACAACACGTGATATACTGCGTTGGGCGCCGCTGCGCTTCGAAAAGCAGTAAATTTATAACGATGTATTGTTTTGACATCTTTTCTTTTATTAATTAAGTTAAAAATATAACGTTTTGTTTTTTAACTGTAAAAAAGATAACATTACCATCATGTAAAATTTGATTTCCGAAACACGACAATAAAAGTACTAAATAGTGCAGTGATACTGTTTATTTGTTAGAATAATATTTTTTAGGCAGGGCGTAAGGCATTATTTTATTAAAATAACAAAAACGTTCAAAAAATTGAATAAAAAAGAATATCTAATATACACTAGTAAACTATTTTCCCGCACTCCAGCTTTATGATGCCATCGTCTTTTAACAGTAACCATTGCAAGAACGCTCCATTAGGTATTTCCGATCTAATCTGGCCATTGCCTCTATGATAACTGTTGCGGCCGTACTTAACCCAAGTACGAGCCTGGCTTTTTATGATCAGATATACGCGCAAGATATAGTTTTCCTTGTATTGCGGTAACTAAAAACAAAATAATAAACTGATTAACAAAAGGTACGTCAGTGAAACAAAATATAATCAAATCACACATATACCTGAAATTTCCGGCCAAAATATATAATAATTTCCGTGCACTACAGAAAAAAACTCTTTTAACAATAGTATGGTTTCAATTAGACCACCACTTGTTTCCCAGTTAAAAATGAAATGACCTAAGATCTCAAGGATTCCACGCAACACGCAGTAAAACAGGATGTGACGTACAACGTAAACAAGAGAGCAAAATAAAACAAAAGAGGAAAAACACGTGACCGTAACACTAACGGCTCTTGCGTTTTCCGATTTAGGAAGATGAAACATGAACACCCTATCCTGAAAGAAACGTCAACCATGGTAAACTTGGTAATAGCACTGCACTTACGCTACCTATAATTTAAACGTTAGCTGTAACCATAAAAAAATGGTAACGAAAGTTATTAAAATCAACAAACTGTCGGCGTATCTTTGTTAGATGACAACCAAATATTTTTTGGTATCATACATATTGTTAATTTAAAGTAGTTACATAAACTTTAAACAGAGTCTGTTTAAATATATGATATTACCCTTTAATTCTTGTAAACAGCGAAGCACAGGAGGTTATATGGACTCAGTCAGATAACCTCGCCCCCGCCGTCGGGTTACCAGAGCCATTACATGTGTTGTATCTGCTTAAGACTTTTTTTCAGATTTAGTTTAATTCAACATTTCATTGTGTGCCTTTCTTTCCCTTGGACGTCAAGCCAGCGACTGGTTTTGATTCTACAACCGTCCGTTCGTCTACTCACAGAAGACACTCTTACGATTGAGCTAATCGGCGGACATCCGTTAAACGATTTTTCGAAATAAAGAACTGTTTATCGGTATGACAAATATTTACCAATCTGTCGTTCCATGGTTAGTAAAGAAATGTTTTCGTGGCCGTGAAGTTAATTTTAGATTAAATAAACATGTTGTTCTTATCGGGAGGATGTGGCAGGTTATAGGTGTTCTATTTTTTCCTCGCATACCACACCAGCGATTAAATTGTTTGGGCGGGGTTGTCCAGAAATTCTTTAAAGCTTGTTTGTCCAACTGATTGGTCGTGACGTAACGGTATCGACCTAAACACGACAGTGGAGGTTTTACGATTGTTGTCCGAGAGGATCTTTGTTTGCCAATTTTGTGGCTGTTTCTGAAGCGATGATAATACGAGCGTTAAACATGTTGAATACGTGATTATTAAACTCCACTTAAACCTTATCAGTGCTAGAAGTTTAAGTAGTAAAATTAAGACAACAGTTTTTTAACTAATATTTAATGATTTTTTTGTATATGTATTACACACTGTAGGTTTGCAATTTGTAAATTCTGTATTTCAAAAATGAAAGCACTGTCCTCAATACGAAGTTCAAAGGATAAAGAAAAGCGTGACAGGTAAGAATTTATCTTTCTGATATATTTGTGTGGTAATATTTAAAATAATGGTTTAAACTGCCAGCCGTAAACTACCTTGAATGCCGGTAAATATTTTATTTTACGATTCTTAATTATCATCTCGGTTTACTATACAAATTTGTGAAACTTTTATGACCACCTGAAACAACCCTTAAAAATGGATACAAATATTGGCGTGACAAAGATTTTTGCATGAATATAAATATGAAACGACAAATTGTGGGATGTTTCACTGAGAAAATAAACACTGACGTCCTGTCAGAGGTTATGGATTGGATCCCAATACTTGCCATTCTTTTGCGTATTTCTTATCCAGAGCAATGTACTTAACGGACTACCCGGTAATTAATGGAAATTTTTTTTGTGTTTTCAAGCGCAATAAATTACTTAATTCACAATGTTAAGCTCTACCCCTTGTCAGTGCTGCAATCTGTGAGTCAGAGTCCCAGCCCATGCCCTACACGTCATTTTAAATAAGGGTCAAGTCGAGACAAATCGCATTTCTATATATTATTAATTAAAAAATACTAAAATTTCACGTCAATGCAAACTGGATTTATAAAGATTTTAGTATTTTACCAAAACCGTTAAGCTTGAGTTTTTTTGTTTTTTAAATGTTTCAACATAACAGAGAAATCAAATAATTTAGGCGTTTTACCCGAGCTAGGTCAAAATACGTAAAGTAGTAAAATTAGAGTCTAATCTTAGGCCTATTCTTGATTTGCTTTTGCAATTTAAAATAATTTCTTAATTTAAATACATACACATTTTTTACCGGGCTTAGTTTCAAACGCATAATGGGTTCGTTGCTAAGACCGTTTTTTCCATGTAAGTATGTATATATACATCGGTCGCTTTACCATACGGTCACACGACCTTAATTTTTTTCTGAGCCAAGTTTCGAACCCATGATGGACTCGTCACTAGGACCGTGAGTTGGTATATGTATCGGTCGCGTTAACCCTTTGGCCACACGACCGTACTCACACGACCTTAACTTTTTTTTTCTTTTTTTTACCGAGCTAAGTTTCGAACCCACGGTGCGCTCGTTACTCGGACCGTTTTTTTTGTATAGGAGTAGGTATATGTATCGGTCACGTTAACCATTTGGCCACACGACCGTACGCGACCTTAAATTCAGACACATCCCAGAAGATAATATATCAACAGTGCCCCCATACGTTTAAATAGAACACGCTTTTATTTTTAACTGCTTTTTAGATTAACATAGTTTTTTTCCTTTTCCTTTTTTGAATTCATAGCCACAGTGTTGCTGTTCAGACGATAGCTTGTCAATTAAATTAATTTGTATGCATTCCTGGGGGGGGGGTTAACGAGCGCGGTACTCAGATTGTTCATGTTTTTTTGAATGTTTTGTTGAGTAACAATGGGGGTGATTTCCCAATCTTGGTACGGTTACAAATAAACGTTTCTTGTTCAGCTGTGCAGTTATTGTAACAGTTAAGCAGAGCTTAGTGAATCCATATTGTTGCTTGTATATATCCTTGCTGTCGATGAAAAAATTACGGATGGGTACCAGCTCGAAATTATTAAGAAAAATATCTTTAGACTTGGAATGCAGACTCCAGTCATAATTTAAGGTTAAAAGGTCAAGTGCAATGGAGAGATGGAGAGAATATTTGGTACAACATCCCCTAAATCATAAAATGCATTACTGTTACGTATAATATTGCGTAACATGCAGTGCATTTCTGTCACGCACCTTGTTTAACATGTCTTGAGTGTGAAACTTTAAACGTTTTTGAATCACAAGTTAAATTTCATTGTCATTTTAGTTTTTTCCACTTTAACATTCCAAGCTAACTCACTTTTGTCCGGCTGGTTAGTGTGGCGTTTAAGTGCGTAGCCTTTCAATCGAAAGGTGGCAAGTACGAAACTGGTCGCTAGCTAGTTGCTAGCTAGTCGGTTGTGTCCTTGGGCAAGGTCCTTTACGGACATTGCCTGAACCTAGCGGATTAATGGGTTCTACCAAATTGAAGGAACCTGTCTATCCTAAACAACACACTGCAATAACTCCGGTAACCCGACGGTGGGCGCAAGGTGATCTGCGCGTGTGTTAACTCCCTTGGTTTTTTAATTAACGAGATAAACATGAACATCCTATTTTATACACCTCACAGTATTTGCTTTGTTGCTTATACCATGTGCATGTAGCTGGCATGTTTTAAATACGGTAGTTTTTCCAATTATTATTATTGAAATAAAGGAGAAAAATCCATTTGTTATCATTTTGATTCGCAGACTACAAAAAACTTGCTACAGTAAACATTTACATTTTCCCAAATTTATTTTATATATAATTTAACGGGCTCAGTTTTGATTCCATGGTAGTCTAGTCACCAAGGCTGTTTTTATAAAAAAAATGGTATATAAAACGGTTGCGTTAACCATTCGGCCACACCACCGTTCTTTCCTAACATCCCTAAAAAATATCGGACGTAATATGTTTCTAGTGTTCACGTAAATAGAAAATTTAATCCGTTCAGTGGCGCTACGGAGCAGTTTAAATCTAATATTTTCAAAACAGGTCAAGATATAGGATAGTATACTCGAGTGAAAACGGGAAAACGCATAATTAAACGAACAGTGTTGCGTTTGATTAAAACTTTGTTTTAGTTTACATCTTGTTTTAGTTTATCCCACTTATCAACTGGCTCCAGGCAACGGTCGCTAAATGCCTTACCTAGAACCTAAGCGAACATTGGTTCAAACCAACAATCTTTCGGCTAACAACCTCCCCTTTCCTTTAATCCAAGGCGCTTAACAGCCAAAGTTAACCAAGCTCATCGTTAGGTAGCTCGATGTATATATTAAGCCGTCTATAACACAGACTAATTGTCCAAACAGATCTAACAACAGTCACAGTGGTCATGGACACCAGACAATGCCCGTTAAAAAGAATAATAGATGACACTACAATTTTATCTCCTTCAGTAGTGCAACGATTGAAGTCACAATAATTCTCCAAACATTTTCGCATTTAAAAACCAGAAAATGTTTATTGAAATTTAACACTAAACTCCTCCTTTCTTTAGTAAAACAACAAACCGCATTAGGGCTCTATGGCTATGTTTCAATAAATTAACGTAGACACCAACACACAATTCGTAAATGGAATTATTTCTAGCTAGCATTGATTTAAAAATTACCGAGTAAATCGTGGCATCTTTTTATTTAAGTGAATTTAAAAGTCTGCTTGAGCTGTTCCTTTGAGCATGTATACTGGCACGAAATACTTGGAAATTACATGACATTATTGACGGCGGTGTTTAACTAGGTAAACGTTCAAGTTTCATAGTTTGCACAAAACGTGTATGCACTGGCAAGGCAATGTCATTGTCCTGGTTTATAACACAGGCAATGACGCACATGCTGTATTTACAGACAGTTTTATATTGATTGAAAGCTTTGGTCCCAAACATTGGACACGGGTGACGCCTGATCATAGCCTGGATCATAAGTAAACACACAGGACATGTCATTACACAAGTTTGTCGCCGACTACAGTTTGCCCTGTCGCTGAACTGTAAAGTTTTATTTCGGGTTATTCGAAGCATGATTTAAGGAATGATTTTTACTCATTTTTTTGTATGGTATATATCCTAAAACGCATCCATTATAATATAAGCGAAAGATTTCCAGCGCATACATAATAACACATAGATTCACATATTCCATATACATGATTCATACCAAAATCGCAAAAACAAACGTATCGATTGTTAAACGAATAATTTTCAAATGCGCAATATACCTGATGCTTAAATCGGGGACGTGGGGTTTTATAAAAATCTTATGTTGAATTCAAACTTTACTAGCCCTCGTCAAAAATGACGAACGACTATTTAATTCCATTAGATTGAACGCACTACGTCACGTATAATAGCGCGGGGGTGCCGTAGCAACGTGCCAAAACATGGTCCCATTTCATCAAACATTTATAAGAAGCAACGTGATAAAGCTCGATGCGGTTTGAGTTTACAGCACTTAAAAACCCCTACACACAGCACCATTTCCGCACATACTTTCATTTAATGCTCTCGTTAAACAGAGTTTGTACTTGGATTTGCAGACTTCGGAATGTGGTTTCTCAACCAGTCATAAATCGCGCGCTTTTCGCTGCTTAGCGCCACATGTCAGGATTTGTTGACACTGGAACAACACGGTTATTACGTCATAATAGGTCCTGTTCAAACAGAAGGTTTATGTTTAAAGGAAAAAAGTGCGCCATAGCAACTTAGAGTTTGGAAAACAGTACTTTGTGCAATGCAATGAGCAAACCGCAAGTGAAAATTTGTGTTTGTATAATTACCAATCCTAGATCTTCAAGCATTTAGACAAAGTAAGGTTATGGTAAATGGGTCGTATCTCTTAAACGACAATGACATTCAACGTTTGTGCCAAATATTTGAACAGCGTTAGGTGTTAGCTTACTCTAAGATATTCTGGATATCGAAATTCAAAGCAGACAGTTTGCTGAACCAATACACAAAGCGAAAACCAACGAAAATTGAAGTGTCCTCAAAGTGCTCAATGCGGTGTATTGTTCCTATTGTTCGTTACCGCGAATTTAACAAACGAGAATCTTTTAATTTAAACATAAAAGTGAAGGTACATTACGGTTGGGTGCACCTTGCCTTCTATTCCATATACTCTTTCTTCGTTTAATTATGAATATAATCGTATATATACATTTGACCGATAATAAGGTTAAATACCACAATATGTTACTGGGCCGCTTCTTCAAATAACTTTTAATTAAACCGAGCCCTTTCTGTAAATCTTACAGAGCTACTATTAGTTATCAGTAGTAAAGCCTATACGACGTAAACAAATTTGAACACTTTGCCTTTCGGTGGACGAACTATCGCCATTGAAGTGTTAGAAGAATTCCCAAGTCATGCCCAGCAATGCTAAAGAAGACACGTAAGATAATATCGTCATCCACTGTAAAAATAGACTAAACAAAAAATGTTTTGATAGTTTGTTTTATTTCTAAATTGGTGCGAAAATTGTTTAACCGACTTTGATTTCCCATTTTATTTGGTGAAAAGTGTGTTTTCTCTATTTTTGCCGAATTTGTTGTGTCTAGGCATATTGACAGGTAACAAATGGCAAACACATTTTGAGATACCACGTGGTTACAGTTATAGCCGCTGTTGATTTGGTCATATAGGTTAGTGCAGAAAAAAAGCAAAACTTTTTATTTCCACAAGTGGTTTCTCCTCTATCTGCGAGGTTGGACAGACATCCTCATAAAATACAAATGCCAGTCGTAAAACGGTGGCATATAGGAACTATAACATAGGCAGTAAACCCCCTAATGTCCGCGCATATAGATTGGTTTGCGATTTATAATGAATTCGGATTGCGATTTACGCGAAACAGTAGAAGCCTTCCTAAAATATTATTTTCCCAGTTTAAGTTCGATTCAGAACGCAAATAAGGGGATTTTCCATGGTCGTAAAATACTTTTTAATGGCTTTTCGTTGAAGTGCTCATTGCATTTATCATGGCCATTTATTCCGTTTTACCGTAAAGTTATTTATCGTTGAATTCACGAAACCTTTTTCCACGAACTGAATGTCGATCAAATATCCTCTCGTAAATAATTCATATGTCAAGAAAAGAGTTCCTTTTTATAAAACTGCCCTAATGAAATGCTTATTTAACTTGAGCTTAATCTTGACGTTTTTGGGTATATTTTAGTCTCCATTTTGGGCTTGTTTTCATGCAATCCCAATCGTGCAAATCCTATACTCTGCAGTGGTTTAGTTGTCATGACAGTAGCCAAAGAAAAAAAGTTAATTCTGTTTTAAACGGTGTGAACACCTTATAATTTGTTTATTTTGGAAGAAGTGTGAAAGAAAAAAGGCAAATGAAGAAAAAGCGATTTTTTATTACAACGTACGTTCTACCTTGGCAGGTTCACGTACGTTTCAATATTTAATCAATTTTTCATTTCACAGTGATAGCAGTCGTAGAGTCAGGTCTCTCTCTGATAGCAGCTGTGTGTTGAAATCTTTATTTTATACCCTTATAAGCGGTCCCGTGTTAAATTTTAAGTTAATTATGAAATAATATTCAGCTTTCGCTATCTGTGACTTAGCTACGATAGCATGTGAATTTATCAAAGAGAAACATAAATAAATTATTGTTTGAAAATATGGCATATCTGACAGGTGATTTAATAAATTAGCGAAATGTGAATAATGTGTGTACAGTAGGTGCATCCGTATGTCAAACAGTCAAATTAATCGCAATGATGTAGCTGTATTTAAACGTACGCAGCTGGTGGAAATTCTAACTCTTCAGTCAGGTTGCGCCTAAGTTATGACCTGCAACTTGACAAATTAATATTGGGATTTCTTCTTTAAGCAGGGCCTCTATACGCTTGAACAATCGATGTGTGTTTTTTTTTCAAAACAGCCCTAACAGTTGTGTTTTGTAAAGCAGGAGTGGTGTTTTCGTGCAGAAGTCCGTGTATTTATATTTAAAATTCAAGATTAAATTAAGTTGTTAAACAACAAGGACATTAAAGATGTCAGGCGGCGGCGAATCGTAAGTTGCAACCATAAGTATTAGCTAAATGTTTCTAGCTTTATTATTTGTAAGTTTGGCCTTCTTTGCTTCATTTGTATCACAAAAAAACGTTACCATATCTTAAAATCGATTAAATAATTACCGTGAATATATTGTTAACCTCAAACTTTACGTGGATATATTTAGAAAACAGATTAAATAATTAGGGTGAATATACATATATATCGTAAAACGTAAAAAAAAAATTTTTAGGTTTTTTTAATTATATTTTTTATAGCATATCAGCCCTTGAATAATTGTGTGGATAAATTTAACGTAATTGTCTTGTGAAGGTTAGCTGTTGTGGAAAATTGTTGGTTACGAAAAGACACAACTCATAAGGCTTCATTAGCTATTCAAGGGCCCGATCTACATACACTGATCGGGCCCTTGAATTTACCTTAAACAATCACTATCTTATTCTGCACATTGATGTTGGTTTTAAATATATATATTGAAATTGCTGGACCCGTCTTGAAATTTGTAGCTTTGGGGAAAATCATTCATATTTCGCTCGGCTCTTTAGGCAAATTGTTCACTGTATTTAGAGCTGTCTGCGGGAAGTCAGCAACGGGTAGCCTAACGGTTCTTTTCACAAAAGTAGGCGAATTTACAGTATACATTAGGCCTATGCATGTCGAGATTGTCTGTATAAAATATAATCTATATACCTGCGAACATAATAATGAATGGTGTTAAAACACAAAACTGCCTCGTGCTTTTTTGGGGTTACTTGTGCATCGGGCCAAGGTTTATTGCCTGGTCTGGACACTGCCCCACAAAATTTACCGGAGTCAAGGCTAACACCTGCTTGGACACAATTCTTTTCAATCGGCGACCTGTCTATACCGACCAAAGCCCTTTTGGAGAGACGATATGTACCACTGTATAGTTCTAAGCACAAGCAATTTCAAGAAAAAAACTGCTTGGTGTAAATGTTTCGATTTTTTGTGGCCCTTGTTTGAACCCGAGCAAACAAAACTAATTCGTCGCATTCTTTTTCCACCACACATGCGTCACTCGGTGCTTTATTAAAGAGATTTGCGTCATATGGTCAATGCTGCGGTCTGATCATTAAAATGAGATAATAGCACATCTTTATATTTTAAAAGTAGGACTGTGTGTATACCCAGATTCCAATAAAGGTTAATGTTTCAAAATTTATGTCAGTTGAAAAACAAGGTATAATGTTAAATCTAAAAAAATCCAAAATTCTCCGGCTGAAGATCACTTTGTGTTTAGGATCGACAAAAAATGACAAACGACGTTAGTGTTAAACAATCATTTTTATCTTTCAATTTACATTTTTGTGTGATAATCAATAATCCCAATTGGTTAACTATAGAGTATAGGCTTGTTTATAGCAAAGTATTCTGTTCAAGTTATGTATAAAATGTTTTATAAATTGGTTTAACGATTTAAGTATACACTGACCCATTCGTTGGTAATTTTAATTTCTGGACCGCTAGTAAAACCATAGATGTCTGAAACAGATATTTATGGTTTTACTAAAAGTCGTTGCTAGGATTTTTGTTTACAAATTTAACGCTTCGGTGCCGTCGTTGTCGCGAAACAACTCAAGCCAAGTGGCATCTAGTTTCTACGATTTTTTAGTGGGGAGAAACAAAAAACCAGTCTACTACTTTGAACAATGAAGTATTGAAATGTTATCCTGACACACAGTTCAACTTTAGCTTGATGAGTTTCAACGGAAAGCGCTTTATTTTCAACGCATTGCGATTTAACAACTTAGTTTAGACATTACTAAGTATTTTCGCAACAAGAAATGGGGTTTGAAACGAAAATAGGCAGTGATTCGTAAGTTTAAATGATATATAGATAACCCATGTTGCATCATTTTCGCCTCTAATTAGTTTTCCACATTTTGTTTGCTTTGCGTGTATACTTAAGATAAATAGCGACACCAAACCAGAAGCCGTACCAATATAACTGTTTAGGTTGTACCGTACTTTTAAACAAGTTTAATATTCTTTATAAATGGATACTGTAAGCCTAAAATTGTTTTTTTTTAGGGTAAAAGTTGCCGTGAGAGTACGTCCCTTCAATCAGAGGTAGGAAAAACATTATTATCGAAGAATTTTTTCGTTATAGTTTTTTTTTTATTTAAGTAAATAATCATACACACCTTTTCCATCTTAAACATGTCTGACTTTATTTTATAAGAAAAAATAGTGTACCGATATAGTACCTGGCTATTCTGTACTGTAAGTATGGACTATAAAGTATAAGTTT
>CH000526.1:117536-139594 GCA_000149265.1 Ciona savignyi | reverse complement strand
GTGACGCCATGTCATCCAAACGGCCGATCACTTGATGAAGACAGCTTCATTGAAGACCCTGCTGAGTTGCTCGGACAAAAATACCACTTCAAAGTAAGTGGCAATTCAATTTTAATTAATGTAATACGTTCCAGGGCATGAGACACATAGGAAAGACATCTGCTAAGTGTATTATAACCTCGGCCATTTTAAGGTTACAAAGGGCCGACATTTGGTACACTTTCAAACAATTCACTTTCAAACAACAAATTTTTCTGATTTACTCCCATTTTTGAAACAACTTTTCTGATACCACACGGCATAGGTAATATCTATTACGCAGCTTGCCCAGAACCACTACTTTTTATCAGTTTTAACGTTTTTTTGTAGACTTGTACAAATGTTATTTTCATCCAGATCGCAATAAAGAACTGTGAGATAAACAATTCACGCTACAGCAAGGGTATCTATGTACAACACAAAACAATTGGAGATGAGAAACCAGTAAAGACAAATGTGGTGCAGGTAGAAACGATTTTAAGCACGTTTTAAACATTTATTGTTCAACTTTATTTAATTTAAGTTAGGTTAGTTGAAATTGTGACCTTGAAGCTATAAACTTAAAAAGCCAACTTTAATAATTTTTTGTTAGAAAATATACAAATATTAACTCAATTTTAAATGATTTTTTTCAACAAATGTCATTTTAAAATGCAAAGACCTAATTAACTAAAGTTGTATTTTTGATCTCTTGAAGTCCGACCAGTTGATCTTGTGGTTTAGTGCGGTGCCTTTCAGCCGAAGGGTTGGAGGTTTGAAACTTGTCGCTAGCTTCTCGGTTGTGTCTTTGGGCAAGGCACTTAACAGACATTGCCTGAACCCAGCGGATTAATGGGTTCTATCAAATTAAAGGAATGTCTCAATTAAACAACACACTGCAATAGCTCCGGTACCCCGACGGTGGGCGTGAGGTGATCTGACCATTGCCCGTTTCAACCCAATTTGTTTTCCCATTCACGGGGATAAACATGAATATCCTATCCTCCTATCCAATCCAGGATACTCTTTCTCCGGAATTCAACTACAGCAGGATTGTCACCTTGCCGTCTTTAACCCAAGATCATCTTGATTATTTTGAGTCCCAGTCAATTACTTTCTTCGTCCATGCGTGTCAAGTTGACACCCCTCCTGTGGCAAGTGTCAAGAAACTGACAACCAAGGTGAGAACTCCCTCTCAATTTCGGCGACTTATTACGTTTTCTGAGAATAAGGCTTAACTATTCTACACCTTAGTTGGTCCATCAACTGAAACTTGAATGTGGTTACATATGCATGAGACACACGAATTATCTCTTTATATAATCCCCTTTGCAAAGATTGTTGTATGAACTATGAAAACTTAAAATATGGGAACATGCCTGTTTTTAAGTTAACAGGAATAGACAATACTTTTAAACCGAACAAGAATATAAATTCTGCTTGAGATAAGTTTAACCATAACAGCACCATTGAACGTGCTATGATGTATTTTTGCATTCTCGCCCAACAACACGTCTGGGTGCGTTGATGATGCTTATTTTATTATGTGATTGTCTGACTGATTAGTCTAGTGGGTTTGCGACGCCTTTCAATCGAAAGGTTGCACATTCGAAACTGGTCGCTAGTTAATCAATTGTGTCCTTGGGAAGGCACTTAGCGGTATTTTTCCCTGAACACAGCGGATTGGTGGGCTCTACTAAATTAAAGAAACGTGTCTATTATTTACAATACACTGCACAATATCTCCGGTAAACCGACGGTGGGCGCGAGGTGATCTGACGATTTCTCGTGTGTTTTCCCATTAACTGGGATAAACATGAATATCCCATCTTATCCTATTGTGTCACAGGAACTGCGTGAAATGGACGGCCAAATGACGGCTCCAATGTTGAGACGCCGTAACACACTGGTCTCTTCGAGTGCCATCGTGGATTCGCAGCTCAAATCTGAGATGCACACGCTGCAAAGAAAGTACGACCGACTTGAAAAGAAGGAGAAGCGTATCCAGGTAAAAACTCCAATGACCATTGGGTTTAATACACGGAACTTTTGTTTATCACTATTTGTTAAAATATAGTCGTCATAATTCGGGATTGGAACGGCTGATTAGCTTAATAGGCACGGTGTCGGACCATCAGCCGAAATTTGGTGAGATCAGAACCAGCCTAACTGCTAGTTAGTCGATGTTCTTTCTTTTTGGGTGCTGCGCAGGCGGTACCTCGGCCGTGTTCTTGTCCCAAGGTACTTATCAAGCGGTTTCTGAAACCAGTGTTCAATAGGTTAAACAAGGCTGACAAATCGTCTTTATCATACATTATACAACCCAGTGCACTAGGACCGAACTTTAGGCACGTGGTCAATCGTATGCCCATGTTATAATGGCGGTCGCTGTCCTAGAGAGGTGGATAACAATGAGTATTCAACCATACCAAGCATTATCTTCCCATTTCTCAAATAAAAAAGTATCTAAGTTAACTTAAGTAAAAAAATTAAGTAAACTTAAATAAAGATTAAGTAAATTTAAGTAAAGAATAAGTGAACTAAAGTAAAGAAATTAAGTATCTCCTGAACAAAATCCGTACACCTTTCGCACCGTAGGAGATCTGTCGGCAATGGGCAGACAAGGCGCCCGAGGACCAGGACTTTGAAAAGTTCATGAACTCCATCAAAGCGGTTGCATTCAGCTCCGGCAACAAACTCAAAAGTCGCGTGAAGATCATCAACCAAGTAAGAGCATGAGCATGCTACTTTATAGTTCGTACGGTATGGTTCTCTAATCATAAACGATGCCGTTGCTAAAGTAGTGTTAATAAAATTTTCTTTTATTTATATCAGGATTTTTTATACTACATTTTTGAACAGGTAATTTATTCGATATAGCCATATTTATTATTAGACATCTACCGATTTATATGGTGAAAATTACTTTACAGTGTACACTAACTCTTAAGTTTGCTATTTTTTATGTAGTTTGCGTGTTTAAAATAGAACAATTAAAGCTAGATTTCGTTTGATGTAAACAAATTAACTTGATTGTGTAGATATTTAAAATAGCTTCTCCATATATATGCATTGATTTGTACGGTTGATCTAGAGTAAATAAAAGCGTAGAATAAATAGAATTTGATTTTTATGAACCTTTATCCTGCCTTAAATCTTTAAACGCTGTATACGAAGTAGGAGATTTGGATATTGTAACTTATATCTTTCTGTACCAGCTTATCCGGGCCCAGAAAATCGTTCGAGAAAATAGAGATGTAAGCATCAAGTAGTATATGCTGCTAACCCGACTGTGCTTGTTACACTAACCACTAATCGCACGCGACTGCGACGATTTGCCGATGCATGTCGTCCGACTCTTTTTGGGTCCCCGGTGTTTTTTGCGCGCCGCAGCAGTGCCACCGGACAGCGGTAACGATCTGGGAGCGCCCATTAAACAACCTTGTCTATGGCGCAGAGGGACTCGGACGCGTTCAGTGTCTACAGCTTCGAGGTTACCCCCGAAATGAAATTCATTTCGGGGCTCTCGGAGGATCCGATCCAAGAAGAAGAGGAATTGTCGAACGAGTCGGGTAGCAGGAGAGGCTCGTCGCCCAAGAAAGACCAAGAGTCGAGCGCTGAGCATGGTTTGAGTAACGGCTCTCCGGGCCGTAAATCACCGACCGGAAACGGCTCATCGCAAAAGCATTCGAATGGATCCCAAAAAGTAAGAGTGGTCGACGGTGTCGTAATCCCAAAACACCATTACCACCCGAGCGTGCGCACCAATTCCTTGCTGAAAGATTTCAATCAGTTTAACTTACCTCAAATCTGTATTCTCGGGATGGGCATGGTGTTTTTCATTTGCAACCCACAAAATCCCCGAAACTTCGCTCGGTTTATTTTGTTCGTTGCAAGCATGTACTCGTCACCACAGCATCATTGTCGTTTTATCAGAAGCATGACTCATCATTATTCATTGCATGATCCATTTTTTCCTCTTTTCGTTCAAACCAGCTTCCATTTTTCGCTAACCGAACTCCGTATTCCATATCACAAAAGCAATATTTAAAAAATATCTCCAATTTAATTGTTTATTTCCGCTAAGTTGTAATTCTGCTATAAACCAAACCGCTCTAAAGCAATGTTAAGAACGTGGCGTAACGCGCGTCCAATGATTTAAATCGTTTGCAACTTAGGAAATTAAGGCCAGATCCACAGTCATCATTTTTTTTGTTACTTGGCAAAGTTTCGATCCATAGATTTGCCTCCCACTCATTCCGTTTTTTTGTCTATGAAATTGGTGTACGAACCGGCCGCGTTAACCATACGGCCAGTACACAACCGTCCACAGTTATACTTGCACAGTAGCCAGTTAATGTTTTTTGTACAGCAAGCATGCGTGTGGATCCGGTGTTAAAGTGCGCGAGCCTTTAAGTCATTAGGGCCGGGCGGGGCATGTTTGAGAACGATTCATTGTTTGTTTTATTGTGCTAGAAATGTACGCCCCGCTCCGATGCTTGATTTGATAGTTTAAACAAAGAATTGACCGTCCTTAAGCCTCATTGTACACCCAGCTAAACACGGTTGTAATTATTATGGATCACTAGTCTCCGTGTATGTAAACTACTAGCTTTATACACATCGTTTATAAAACATGTTTCGTTTTTCGCATGACAAAAGAGAAAAATCGCTTATTTAAGTTTCCGCAAGATAGAACTCTTTCAAGTTATTCTGTGTGTTTTTTCTTTGTTTTTTCTCAGAAAATTTTAATTAAAACACCTTACCACGTATTGATTCAATTATTTCTAATTTTCATAAGTTTTAAATTTATAAGTTTTCTATATTCAATATTATTATGATGCTGTGGCACGACACCGACCCTTACACCCTTTCAACCCATGTTATCGACCGTGGCCGTTCAGCTACAAAGCAAATAAAGTGAAAGTTTAACCGGTTGAGGCGCTGCTGCCGCGTTACGCCAACTTTAACCACGACTTGTTGTTGATATGTTTATGCATGCTCCTGTGGTGTTGTTTGTACTCATGCACTAATCTTACTTTATATCATCACCCATAGCGTCATATGCGTGACGCAACCAAGTTCTACGCATTTCCTAACAAATTCGTGGCCCATGAAACCTCTTATCTTGATTTTCGATTCTTTGTGATTATGATAGTTTTGAATCAAAGCAATATAATTGAAACTACTTGCTAGATGCCGCAGTATTTTACTCATTCCCAAATTGCTTTATTTTTTATTTACCCGGTCAAGTTTCGAACCCCTAATGGATTCGTCACCCCTCCGGAAATGGCATGCTGCGTATGAATCGGCCGCGCTCACCAATCGGCCACAATCGTTTATTGCTTAGATTTTCCAAATTGCTTAGATGTTTAATAGTAGCCGTAGTAGTAGACCTTTTTATAAAAACCCGTAGGATTCGAATCAATTGCAACCGACGATTGCCTAATTCCCTAAGGTGGTTGTGTGTAGGTTTATATATAAGGTTTGACCTTTTTCTCCTTGGGATAACATGGTTTGTTGACCTATCATCTGTCGCCGGAACACTTAGTATATCCTCGATTTCCTGTGGTTGATATAAGATTAACATCGATACCGGTTCACAATTCTGAGAGTCTGATTCATCCTTCGGTTTCATTGTGTAAAATAAACGACGATAAATTTCGACAATTTGGGATTTTTCTCTTTTTACAGATGATCCAGGCCGGAAAAGCGGCATCACCGGCCGAAAACGGCAGGCCATCTCCGACTTCGAGCAGCAACAGCGCCAAGTCTAAGACGTGCATTTTGATGTAGATGACGTCACATCCGCGTATTCTCACTGTGCAATAGAGCGGGACGTTTGCAAGATCTTCTGCGTGCGCAAACCTTGTATTATTTAGTACTTAGTAGTAGCGACCTACCGCGATTTTACGCACTGTAAATATCAACAAAAGTTCCCTTTACTGTTTTTTATCGCCTTGTGTGCCGAAAGCAAAACATTTTTTCATACTGGAACGAAGTTTAACTCAATTTAAAAAGAATTGTAAATGGCAAAGAGAGAAATTTCTCCAAATTATATTATTCCGAATTATATTTCTGAACCTCACGTCCTTTCTATATTAGCTTTCTTTAGCTTTTTTTAATTTCTACCAATGATACTCCTGTTTTTTCTCATTTTTATCTTTATATTACCAGATAATCAAGGAAATTAGTCTTTTTTATTTATTTCGTCCATCTGAGATCGCTTTTGCACTTACACCCCTGTGCGTTTTATCATGCTTCATATGTACAAGCCACCACCGAAATTATGCTGGAAACGTCACGCATGGCATAACAATTGCAATATTTTCCATAATTTTTCGGATGGACCAATTTTATGTATTATACTTAATTTTATATAGATATTTTTACAGTGCCTTAACATCATGGCCAAACCCCATTATATTGTCCTAGTGTACTTCTTTTCTAATTTGCGCGTTTTTATTCGAATTATTAGTAGGACACTGTTAATCCTTGTGCACTGTACGCTACACATTTTCTCTTACCAGAAAATAAACGAACCCTATTTTGGTACAAACTCCAGTTATTTTAAATATATATTGCCCGCGACTAGCTTACGTTAAATATAAAAACACAACACAACTGCCTGTCAGCTTACTGCTTGTGTGACACGGACATAAAGTTAACAGGAAAAATTCTGCTAAAAGTAGTATGGCACGGTTATTTTTCCCTCAATTTATTGTACCGTTTTTTACTTACGCCAGTATCGACAATTCGTTACTTCATTGTTCGATAAAGTACGAAGCTGCTGGCATAAATGGCCCGTTTATACTCAATGTTTTTTTTATAGCAGTAATGATTGGCATTATTCTCCAAAACCAGTTAAAACTATTTTCTGCATTATTACCGAAATACAGCAGCTATCCTGCGTTTGTCATTACATACGTTTAGAAATGTATGCTAAATATAGAAATATTTTTATGTAATATGTGTCTGTATAACACCTAGAATGACATAGTACAGCCGTATTTACCTGGTCATTGCGACGCGAAGATAACAAGCGTAATTCTATATTTTTAATTAAAAGCGACGACCGTACTCATAATGTATATTTGTTAAAACAATTGTATTTTGACGGCTGGTTCCTCGTATTACTGCTAACAGACACTTTAATCGATTAATCGAACCAGCAGCCTTCCAAGAAACTAGCCTGTCAACGTCGAGTAAGTGTGACACAGCAAAGAGTTCAGGCTCCGTGACGCGCTAATTACGCGAGAGTGCTACGTAAATTCGCCAGTCATTGCTGCTACTGCGTGCTGGTATCCCCCTAAAGCATGTCAGTATAAAATCATTTTGTTCATACTAAGGAGAATGACCAGGGCAAGCAACTGTGTTTGGCGTCACGCTAGAAATGATAGTAGTAGACTGCGTATGAAGAGATAGCATGTGACGATCTATGTAGAGTAATTGAAAGGGTTTTAAAAGTGCACAACAGTACATCCTAGAGTCGAAATTTGAATCGTTTTACTAGGATTCGGCCTGGCTTATAATTCTAATTAAATTGCTAACCCTTAACATTAAAATAGGCTAACATTTAATCCCGTTCGCTTAAGCAATGGCATAATGAGATCAGATAAGCAGCTAGGCATGTAAGCTAATTAGTAATTAATACTGCAGTAATTGAGGGTTTGTGTGGATGATCAAGTATATTTAATTTTATAGATAAATGTATTTGACTGTATACTTAAACATATATACATCTAGCCCTAAGATTTTAAGAATAGGATTTTAAGTATTGAAGGCTTACAGTAGGATGAAAACATAAAAAACACCGTCCGTTGTTATATACGAAATATAGATTCAAATCCACCACATTACCTTTCCAGTAACCACACAACAAATAGCATATTGTGCCAACGCCATTCAAGTTTGCTCTCTTTCGAACGTTTGAATGGATTTATTAAGTAATATGTGTTGCCTACAGTTTTTATAAGTCTACTTGTTTTTGTAAGAAAAAAATACAATTGGCGCAAAACTATAGGATTAGGAAATGCTACTAGAATTATGGTATACAGCGAAGCAGTCTAAGCAACAATTTTGAATTATTGTGTAGCAGAAATAGGGTTATTCACAGTCCGATTAGTTTTGTAATCTACATTTGGAAACACTATTGTATGAGATTCGTTAGCCCGCTGTGCGACGACCTTCCAACAATGCAAATGAACTTGAGTTACCGAATGGTTTAACACAGTGCTCGGCAACCTTTTTTCACTCGAAGCACATTTTAAAAAATGACGGCCCATTGCAGTCAAAATTGTACAGTGGGGCTACTTCTAACAAGCTATTTAAGTCTTTGAAAGCGGTAAAAATCAAAATTACAAAAACTAAAATTCTTTTATTTGGTAAAAACTGTGTTTTCAAAGAATGTTTTTATTTTTCCGCGGAACACATAGCATGGTCTTTCGCTACACTGATTGCAGAGCACTGATTTAATATAAGATTTGAATATTGGAAGGCAGCTTGTATTTTCCGTGGTTGCGCGCTATATTGGGTTTCAATGAGACCTTTTGTAAAGTGTACTCGTATGAACTTTTCTCTATTGACAGTCAGGTTCAAATCGTATAACGTTACTCGTTAACCTGTTATGTTGTTTAAAGACAGGGTTACTTATTTTCTAAGTTAAAAGTGTGCCAAAGGGCAAAATATCGTCATTTGCACAGAAAATTATTCAATCTTAATTGATAGGGGTAGGCATTAAATACTAAAATTTACATACTCCTTTAAATTACAGATCTTATAAGTTTTATATTTTGGTTTTATTCGCAGAAGATAGTGCCTTGTTTAAAATCGTTACAGTGAATAGCAATACTTCGACCTATCCCATTCAAAAATATGCAAAATGACGTCATAATCAACGAACTGTGCCAATATATTAAAATATAGAATACAAAATTGCCTTCTATACTAGTGTTTTCAATTTTGTTGGCACAATTTAAAGTTGGATTAGCGCCATAAAGCTGTGTGTTTTCACTTATATCGTAGAAGTTGCAGTTCGGAATAGCGTAACAACTTATAAGTGGTACATCTCAATTGTATGGCATATACTGAGTAGAAAATAACTACCACAGCTGAGAATCATTTCTCGCGACCATTCCAGTAGCTTTATTGTCTAGTTTCTTACATGTTTTAATGTAAAATATATTGATGAGCTAATAATTTGACAAGGACCCAGGTCCAAAACTGCGTACGTGATAGAAGTTGTTTTTGTTTTTATCACTCGCACTCACCCGCCTTTTCGGCTCGCCTTTTCTCCCTCTCTTTCTGTCTCTCTCTTTCGTTGGTCCAAAGTAGACTCTCTCGTTTACTGACGAAACACTTAAAGCACGAGTTTCGTGACGTAGTTATGATGTCAATGTGACATCATAACATGTGATTTGCTGGTGGCTTCTAGAAAACCCTTGATACACTAAAAATGTATGGTGCGCGAGAGTTTACTAACATATGTTGGAGTAGTCTTGCATTGAAGGTCACTACGTTACCGTGAAGCCTTGCAGCCAACAAACGGAAGTTTGGATCTTATAGGACAACATTACCAGTTAGGCTTGTATCCCAATGATTTTAAATTTAATATAGGTAACTTGTATATAATAAAACGATTTTACACGACAGCGGTTTTTTATTTTTTTGTATTTTACACGAAAACCGAATACTAAATTTTTAATTAGTACTGAGCTTAAATGAAGGTGATGGTGTTACGGGTTAGAGTTGGGGCTAGTTTCAAGGTTTAGATTAGTAATGAGGGCAGCGTAAGAATTAGTTTCCATACTTTAAGTGAGCAATTTACCTTCTTTCTTTTAGCGTGTGAACTTGTGGTTTGCTTTCATGTATGCAAAACAGATATGTTTAAACGTGGCCTGAGATATCACTTTGTGGAATAAAGGGTCTCCTTCTTGTGTATTAATGAATTCTATTTTCTTATTTTTTTCTGCTAAAACGTATGCAGTTACTTTACATGATAAGATACAGTCGATATGTAATACTTCATGTTTTATTTTCGTGTGTGAAAAACCCCATAGCGCGTTTTACACTGTTAATATTGGCAGTTTCCCGTGTCTGCGTGCTTTTGCCGGGGCTTGTGGTATATTGTATAGAATAAAGATTTTACTGCTTTAGTTAAAACCACTAACTTACTGGGTTCAGGTCCGCTATGCGCCTACCAAAAGTCACTCTACAGACATTCTAACCAAATAAGCTAACTGATCGGACGGCTGATACACATAGCAAAAGCTTTAGCAAACGATTCTATTTACTGTCTAAGGCTGTTCAACTTTATTACGGTTAGACAGTTTGATCATAAGTAGTAAAGGCTAAAGGCCACAGTTACATTGTGTTAATCTTTAACACGAGCTCTAATTGCGTAGTCTATTAGTTTTAACAAAACTATGAACTTGGTATGAAGTCCAAGTTTATAGGGCGTACAGGTTCGAATCGATAATTTTGTCATTTAATGTGATTGGGCCCAAACGCAAACATAACTTGATAATTCAATGATTTCGCAATTTAACACTGCAGTGTAGCAATTGTGCACATGTTCGCCTAAAGACAATTATAACATGTACATCTATTTACCAGCAAAACAATTAAAATGCGAAGAACAATTAAAATGCCGGTTATTTTAGCAGAACATAAAATTATACAATGGATGACTCACAATTCTATAGTGTCGCTGGCTAATAAATGCGACAAAGGATATAAAATTAAACTAGTTTTGCCTCACACGTTGTGCAAGGGTTGTGTATGTTAATCGGTCAAAACAAAAACCAATTTCCTTTTCGTAGTAGCCTTAAATGCCTGATGTAGCTGGGTTACAGAATAAGGTAAAGAATAGTTTATAGATATAGTTTAATAAGCATATAGGGACATAATACTGCATTTGCAGCTTCATCAGACAGGCTACTACTAAAATAGGGACATAATGCTGTATCTGTTATTATTGTGATCAATGCTGCCTTCGTTTACATACAAACGTGACTATTTCCACGTGCGTTAAAATGAGAGAGGGCGTAAGAAGAAGCATCGTGAGTATGCTTATTCTCTCTGATATTCGGACCATTCTCTTTAAATTAAGAAAGTTCTATACAAGCAAGCACGTACGTGGATTTGATTTTATATGCTTCTACCTATCAGAACAGTTTAGCGGGTAGGCGTGTTTACATTTGGCAATACGAAGTGTAGTACGAAAAGTACATGCATAGGCTCAATATTCTGATAAAATTGAAATAAATTACTCTTTTCGGGTGAGAAATTGGAAAATTATGAGAAAGATATATGTAATGTATATTATAAGCAATGACGAAAATGTAAACTTATTTATTTAATTTTATTAATTCAGCATAGGCCCTACCAACTGCTTTGAGTTCAAAATAAAGTAGGCCGATAGTAAATTAGTTTTACTTTTTTTCTAAAAAACGCTTTGCAAGAATGATTGCGCAAATTTATAGTTTCCGTACAAATTGCGCTAACAAGATCAGATCGATGAGTTTTTTTTAGATAAGTGGTCACATTCTTCAGTTAACATTAGCTATAGCTTGGTTGCGTTTAAGTAATATTATATTAGACTATGTTTGCTAATCGGAATCGAATGTGTGACTTAAAGGTATACCAAAGCTATGTTCCTCAGCTGAATGGTTGATTTGTTATTTACCGAGTTTTCTTCACGTGCTACATAGCATTTATGACGGGCAAATGCCGTATACTACAAAAAGCTTAGTGTTTACCTGCCACTATGTTCGAATAGAATCGACTATACAGGCATGAGCTGATTTTGACATCATTTCCGGTTGGTAATATCAGTAAGTTTGTATTTAATAGTTAAAGAAAACAAAGTTAGGTGAACTGATCGACTGCGAAACACCATGCTATGTAATATATTAGCCACTGAATACAGCTAAAACAAAAACTTGTTTCAGAGCATAATTTATTATCACCCGATGATCGATGGAATTAAACGAATTGTACATTGCCGCTTCGAACAGTTGGTAATAAAATTTAACTGGAGAAGTGCTTTTATTCTCTTGACCTTTTAAAGGAATTATGTGGTACATTAGCACCACACTTCCGGAATGCTCATGTTTTATTGACGTTTTTCTTGGTCGATAAATCCGGCAGCTGCCGCACTATTTCTTGTTATTGGACAATGTGGCCAAATCTAAGCAACAATTAAATTAATCTCACGAATTTAAAACTTTGGTTTGTCTAGTCTAGAAGGTCAATTGCACGTAATATGAATCTTTCGTGGTACTGTTATCAGTCTTGTAGCTGCAAGGACGTCTGTTTATATTTGATAATCCGTCTGCTCCAGTTGCCCTTCAATCGATATACAGTCTTGGCTAACATGACGAAGTTGATATGTAAGCCACCAAATGGAGCAGGATAATACCATTTTATACATAGTCGGGATACACTGTTGATATTATATATTCTACAGTATTAACATCAAGACACTATAAAGCGTATTTTAGATCTATTTTGGTCGATTTGCTGGATATGATAAAAATGTAGCCTATATAAAGCTTATATTGTTATTGGTTTTCGTTAGGTAGATTACTGTAACGAAATGATTCTTTATTGCTCTCTATATTTGAAGCAGGATTTGGCGAGTTTTTATCCGATGTAAGTGTTGTTATTGAAATAAAATTAGCAGACCTGAAGACAATCAAATTTACCGATGTTAGATTTAATTCCTAACCATGAACGCCGAAATATTTTCCATGAACTTACCGGATGAAAAACTTCGCAACCCATTGATAGCTGATGCCATCAATCTGGTCCAACCAACAAACAGCGCACCAAGCCGATTGCAAAATTTTGAAACCTTCTACCGAGATTTGGTCCATTTTAACCGAACAAGCAAGCTTAAAACTCAGTCCTTAACCAATCTGTTTGTCTCTGACACTGACCAGTATTCCTGCATTGTTCGGTCACCACGGCGCTGTTGTTGTGTCACAGAGCAATTTACATATGATTCTGTCAATGAAAAAATGCTAGGGCCTGATAAACAACTGCAGGATGAAGAACAGAATATGGTATGCAGTCCTTCAAACTATGTAAAAAATGGGAGTGATGTGGAACAACTCGTTTTCAACAATCAGGAAGCATCTGCCTTACCGGTAAATCAAGCTATAAACCCGGTGACAGATAACTCCACGGTGACGGACAGATATATAATGCCAGCTTCAAATTTGTTTGAAGCTGGAAAAAATCAAAGAGATTCAATTGGAACTGAACTAAATTCGCAAGATAGTGAAAAATTTCAACCTAGTGACGTATTACCCAATGCTGAATCCGATCAATCCCGAATGGAAGAGCGTGCGGCCATGTTTGACATGTCTGACATGCTAGAAAACTTGAATGATACAGTGTTTGACACTGATACAGACTATGGAAATTCGACAGACCCCCTGCCCACTGTAACACATAAAGGCAAATGGAGCGAAGATGATTTACAAACGTAAGTAAATTTGTTTAAATCCGCCAACGCGCCCAGTATTATACCGGTATGGATGCTGTGGGTTAATTAAATAGCATGTTATAGCTCCATTTTCTTGGGTTACCAGCTGCTGCTAGCCTTCTGATAATAATCTACCGGGTATGTATTTTGGAGAAAGAATGTTTAATCCAAAATCAATATGTGAATTTGTTTGCAATACAAAGGGTTCGAATTAATTTTATTTCCCCCCTTTAAACTGAAGTGATAAAAATTTGGTAAATGATTTTTTTTTATATAAAAATCACTATGGTTGTATTAAACACTTAAACAGCATGTATAATTTTTATATACCCGTAGTACTAAATTAGCACCCCTTTTACTTTATTGTTATACAAGTTTTTTTCAAAACGATTCGACATTTCAGATTATTGATATACTAGAATAATTCAAGCCAATAAACTGTTTTAAAAAGGACTCATATACCAACTAGCTATCAACCAGGGGTTTTAATATCACTAATTATATGTGTGCCATGGTACGAGCAGGTTCGTCAGAGGCCCATAATAAGGACATGACCGTCGTCATTTCTGTAAACTAAGATGTTTTGTGCTTCAACTTTTATCATCTGCATCTAATGCGTATTTTTCAGGCCCACTTATCACGACAAAGTGGAAGTGTGTTCATACTTAAACAGTGGAGTTCGTAGATCCAGATCCGACACTGAGAACGACAGTGTAGGCAACAGGAGCCCCGTACAGCGAAGGAAATCCGTTCATTTCGCTGATTCCCGTGGCTTGGATTTGGAAGTGCGGATTTTATTCAAACAAGACGATCATATTGTACCTCCCAGACTAAAAGAGGTAAGCAAATTCAAGGTCAATACCCAGCTTTAATGTGCAAGCAATAAAAGCTGTTGTAAAAATCACTCGTCATTAATGCTGCTGACAAGATTTAATAGAGTGTTGACACTTAACCTGAATAAACATGAACAGATGTGTTGGCTGGAAAAAGCAATTTGTGAAGGCTGGAAAAGCAATTTTAAATCTGTTTAACCTTATCTTGTGTTTATATAAAAAGTGCATTAAATATAACCATTGTTTAAATAAATATTTTTGCTGCACGCCCATTGTTCAACCGCATAAAGTTTTCTTGCAGTTTGTTAAAATTCTCATCCCAAATCATATAATTGCGAGTTAAGACGTGCCACTTATAGCTATCACAAGCTTTTTTCTCCATAAACCTTATCATCTCTAAATGAGAAAGTTACCCTGGGCAAATCTTCATAATGTTTGATAACATAAGGCTGTGTAGTCATACTTCGTATTTGTCAGCAATAATAATACACCTTTTTCTGTAGGCCTATGGCCTACTTTGAATTTTTGCCATATTAATTTGCTCTGGGTAAACTTTCTTGCGATAACACATTGTTGCGGTTTTAATATATCTTGTATAGTCTTTTTGCGGCAACTAAATACACATTGTGGCCATATTTAGGGTTATTGCGGTGTTTAACATTTTGTAATGTGTTAGGTAATCAAATGTAACCGCAAGATTGTAAGAGCAAAGGTAGCCCCGTTTATTTTTACCGTTCAAGATTCGAATCTTAGATAGTACTGTAATATTTTCGATATCGTTATATCGTATTTAATCATCCGATGTCTTGTGACGCAAAGTCGAAATATCTTATTTACTCATCAGGCATTAGACAAGGTACGTGCTGAGGTAAAGGACGAATCCACGGGCCGAGCAAGATTGGTCGGAGGTCATTTCGAGCCGCATCTCACTCATTTCTCTCTGACGCCCAGCTTCCAGCAACCGTTTCTCAACCCTTCTTTCCAACGGAGGTAGAACTCATCTGTTTGTATCGACATACGATGAAAATTTAAGAAAAATGCTTATTTCAAAACCTCTCAATTTTTCAACCCAGCAATTTTTCTATGATAAGCGAGACCAGAAATAAGGGCACGCGGTAGTATTGGCAAATACGTCAACTGCACTTGATTGCATTTTAATTATCCTGCTTTACGTAAAATTAACTGTAATTGTCCCGACATTACATCAGTCAAAAATGGGTTAATTGATTTATTTTCCCAAATTTTAAATTTTACTTTTCGGAATAATGAAAATCAATATTTTACTCAGGGTTCTGAGTCAGATGGTATGCTTGGAAAGTGTTTCCATACTCCCGTGCTCGCTCTCACTTACAGGAATAGTCCGGGTGGTCAACTTAGAGTTCAGAAAAAATGTTTTTGTTCGCTATACCACGGATAGATGGCGGTAAGACTTGCTTTTCTAGACTTGCGTAGAACTTAGCTTATTTATTTATATTTTGTAATAAAAGTTTAAATTGCTCCTCTTAATCCAACACTTATTTCCTTGTTTATGATTGCCGTACATTATTACCATTTTAAGAGTTTTTATATTACCTTAGTTTTAGAATACACTACTAATTATAACTCTTATGTGTGGAAATATTTTAAGTGTAGCATTATTACCTATTAGATTTATCTTAAGAACTTAGTCAAACTCATAAAATGCAGCGGTTCACATCAGAAACTTCTCCAATCTTTCGTTTTAAATTCGCAGATCATACAAGGATTTTCCAGCAAGTTTCCTATCCAGCATCCATAACTTCAACCAAGACCAGTTTTCATTTCACGTGCAAGCCCCTTACAACATCGAACGAAACAGCCTTCTCGAATTCGCCATCGCCTACAGACTGCCCTCTACCGATCGGATTTTTTGGGACAATAACTTTGGAAATAATTACGCGATCAACTACATTGAACACCATGCCACACGTTCGGATGAGGGAATGATGACGTAATATCTTTATTACCAAGCATTGAATCGTTGTGATAACTCAACATCGACGTGGTGCTGTCAGTGTTATTTAATTCTATTTTAAAGTTTCAAATAAACATTGAAAACTCAAATCGCTGCTACTAACTTCCTGCTTATACAAGTTCACAAACCTGTCCTAGGTTGTTTGGTTCAAACCCCCTTTTAATAATACAAGCTAATCTTTAAAATTATTTTCCGTTGATTTCTGCGAATTACCGCCAAGCTTCCTTGAACTGGTTGCACCTCTGGTTGCCAGCCGTCCATTGCTTTTTTCCTTTTTAAGTAATTGCTTTGTTACAAATGTTTCACTGTATATTTTTCTGTAATTTTCTTGGGTTTGTTTCGGCTTTTGCTTTAATTTCTTGTACGACATGCAACCTTGCGCAAAGCTGCAAAAGCGCGAAACGTCGATGGCTGATTGTTTTGAAATTACTTCCAACCACGACATGTTGCAAACTTCCCGTAACAAATTAGTGCAAAAAAACGGTAAAATATTTATCAAGTTTATTTTTAAAATGATATGCACGTTATCTGTCCATTCGCGAACAAAATTATTTTGTATGCACGAGCCACGCTTTTCTATCCACTTGCTGTCAGGCTTTGCCACACGCGACATCTTATTCCTGCTTACATTTTAGCGATTTTAACAAGGTGTTTATATGATTTTAACAGAAGGGACTGTATTTTAATCTGCTGCACTCTATCTACAACAGAAGCTGTAATTTTTTGAAGGCTCATTATGCCGCTAATTACACTGTGATTAATTAAATTTGCATTGACGGAATAAATCAACCTGCCAATCTTGCTTCTAATTGTACTTTCTTCTGTGCATAGTTCTTTTGTCATAGCGAAAAGGCTTGGTGATTAAATATCAAACGCTTGCTTTTTTGCACATTGTACATACACGAGCCGAGTACATGAAAAAATAATAGGCTACGACGAACCTGGAAAATTTGCAATGAGAAATTAGATTTGCTGATTGATCTGAATTCTGAACAATGATTTAAAATTTCTGTATTGGTTATTTTTACACGTGTTCGTCTTCCTGAACTAAACATATTGCACTGATTTCTAAAATGAGTACCTTTTCATCTGTCCAACTGTCATAATACATGTGAAAACTCCTGTCAATGTACAAGAAATTTCTTCTATTAACACCAACATAAAGAAAATACAGAAACAATCAGATTCCATATTCAATCCGAAGAAAAACCCAGAAATAATAAATTAACTAAGATGAATTGTGCTATCGCCGAAATCACAGTGCATATTAACGAATTTTTCTAAATGTCGTCTCATAACAAACTCTGTTAACTGAAGCCATCATTGATAAAAGGAATAAAGTATTAGTGAGTTAAATTAAATGAGTAAAATATATACCTAAATATAATAGTGGGAATGTTTATTTAAGTTAATTAATATATATTTGTCTGAACACGTCAGTGGATAAGAAACAATCAATAATTTGACGATTTGTCGTCCTCTCTGACGCCTCGGTAAAAGTCTTCATCTGTGTGCATTTGTACTGCTTCCGTGACTACATCGTAGGAAGGTCCATCAAACTTGGATGTTACGTACATCGTTCGTTTTCTTCTGGAAGCCGACGTGCTGTCCTGATCCTCCGCGAACCTTGCTCCTCCCTCGAAGTTCGGGTTGTAGCCGCCGTTGGAAAGTTTTTTGACATAGAGGTCCTCCGGACCGTCGTCGAACATCGAATCGGCGGAGGAGCCACGAGAGATCGCGGGCTGGTGCCCCAGTGACGTCATTGAAGGGGAAGCACCGAAATTATCTCCTTCCAGGATACCGACCTCTTCCTGTGGAGGGTCGGCCCACGGCTGTCGCTCACCAGACGCGAAGAAAGCGTAGAATATAACTCCACTGAAGTGAATGCAAGAGGCAATCACGAACACCACTTTCCAGTCTTCTTCCGTCTAACAGAATATAATTGTGTTAATAATTTTTTTCTTTAATTTGAGCAAGGATACGTCATTTTTTGCGGCGTTGATCAGAAGCCACACAGTATGCCGCTTAACCGTACAAGTAACAATTAATTGAAAACATGATTTGTAGACTACAAAATGTTATTGCTCTTCAAACGTTCGTGGGATATTTACGAAGCGCAATTCGACCAATATAAAAACCTTAATATTATTCAAAAACAACATTCTGCCGCATATAGTTTAGTGTTTTAGTGTGTTGTGCTTCAAGCAAACCATAGTTTGTTTCGATACCAGCGACTTGCAAGTCGGTTGTGTTCTTAGACAAGCGACACAGCGAACATAGGTTAAACATAGTGGATAAATGGCTTGAACTTGAACATCAGCAACGCTGTCTTAATTATATCCATTCCTTTAATGTGATGCCCATTAAAATAGAAATAATATGTTCCGTCTATTTATTCTATTAACCAGTTATATGGAATTTTATAAAAAAGGTTTCGTATGTATTTTATTATTATATTAGTTTTTAAAGCGAATTCAGACCAAAATCAAAACTTTATAAAATTAAAACAAATAAATATTTCATGTAGAAACTGACCTCTGTCCGTGTGATGTAGCTAACAAGCAACGGACATATCATTCCTGATAATGTACCAGCACCGTTTGACAGACCCATCAATATACTCGCGTACCGCGGGGCAATGTCGAGATGATTCACGTTAAAACCTTCCAAGGAAATAAAGTATTAATGTAGCATCCAAACAACCTCCAAAAAACAATCTAGCGGTGTGCATGCAATTCATTAGTGCCACTTAACGCTCGAAGACAAACGAGTTTCCCGTTACAATTACGAGCATTAATATTTCATAAACGACGCTGGAATTTTACGAAGTAATTTGCTTGGAAACTACCGTTTTACCTGAAATTGCAAAGCCGCTGAAACCTACAGCGAACACCAAACATACGACAGCAGCGGAGTGTCCATGACTGCAAGCCAGAATAAGTAAGAACAGTGCCTCCATTCCAAAACCTGATGGGATATAGATTGTGGCATTTGTCAGTAAAATGTCAGTAACTGGCATCTGTCAGTAAATGGCATCTGTCAGTAAACTACCTTGCCTAGTATAATCCTTGCCATAATTTTTTTACAGTGTTCTGTCAAAAGTTTTTTTTTTTTTGGCGGTAAGCAGTATAAAAACCCATTCAACACAACTTCTGTCAAAAGTTAAAACGACTTAACACTGACATGTGGAAAGCACATACCTCCGCAGTTCATTACTTTCCGCACATTAGTTGTCGATAAAATATCTTTCTTTCGAAGGTAATCGGCAAGCACGCCACCAAATGGGACAACGATAGTCATCACCAAATGTGGTACAGCGGCTAAAAATCCCAACTGCGAAATTAAAGTAAAATTTTAGCGGTTAAAAGAATGGTAAAACCGGTCTCAGCTTTAAACAATAAAAACATTAAAATGAAAAGATATATCAAACTGCTCTAATAAAAATTGTCATTTCCTAAAGAAGAAAAACATATACAGAGAATAAAAGCGAATCTTTTATAGGTACTTGCATAAACACTCAAAATTTAACCTTGGATATGTCATATTTTAAAACTTGTTCGAAATACGCAGGTTGGCTGATGATCAACAGGTAGAACGTCCAGCTTCGGCAAAAATTCGCGACGATGATTGCCCAAACAGGGAGTGAGGAAAAGAATTTCTTCCACGGCGTGCTTGCCCACTAAAATAAGTACAAAATTAAGTTGTGGCATGTGTTTGGGATTACATTTATCCGACACAGTAAACTGCATTGGGCCTTTGTTTGAATCAAAACATCCAAAATCTCCGCAAAAACACAGACGATTTACTTTTAATAAATGGTCAATGAAATTTAGTTCATTCGAAATCGGTTGATGGTCAGGAATACTCTTTCGACCTTATAATAATTACTAATTACTTACATGTAAAATTTACAAATCCAACAAATCATTTTTATATACACTTATGATTTACAACAGGGTTGATATTTCTATTAAAACCAACAAATATTACATTTACAAAATCGTTTTACTTAACATGCTTCTCTAACACTAATATTCCTATAGTATAACATTACTATTTCCAACAATATAGTTTATTAACCAATATCACTAATTCGCCACTATTCTGCAAGGCTTAAACGCGTAATAAGCCGATTCGTGCGAAATGGTAGATAGAGTCGTATAGACATTTTTACAATAAAATCTTACCATTGGTATGTTCGCACAGTCCGACTTCCCAATGCTCTCTTCAATATAGGTTCGTTCAGCGTGACTTATACCGGGATGCGTGGCGGGAGAGTCGTGCGAGGTGAGCGTCCATAAGATAAACCATGCCATGCCACAACAACCTGAGGAATTGTACAATTTACACCGATACCGTCGCATTCCCAAAAAACTAAACCAACAAATTACGAACACAGGTTAATCTTTTGACGAAACAAAATGTATCCTCTTACAAATTCGATGTTTTTTTTTATAATGAGTTAATAAGGTAGCTTTGAACGGGACTTGTCTATCATCAATGCGGCAATAATGCCGGTTAACTTATGTGGTAACACGTCGATTTGTTACAGCAACCGTTAGTCCGTTGTCTTCTTATGCAAGATATATTTAAGATTAAAGTAAAACGTATCCTTACTAGAGTTTTTGGACGAAAATAGAAAATTATTACCAAAAACATAGAACACTGATGGCCAGCCGGCGTATTCCACGAGCATTCCGCCGATCGGCATTCCGATGACTGCGCCAGCGTAGCTTCCTGTAAAATAGAGATTAATTATTCATTTTACGACGCTATTGGCTTCATTTTCTCGACCTTTCAGAAAGTGAAAATACTTTCTATCCGTATAAAAAATTAAGTGATTTTGGGTAAAAGATGACGTATATGTGCTTTGAAACAAGGTTTAAGCTGCAGATCATCTCCTTGACACTAGGTTGATTAATTATCTCTTATCGTCATATCTGCCGAAATCGACAACTCAACAGGTATTAATCTGTTTATTTGCAAAAACATGTATATCCATATATGTTGTCACTGAAATCCATCTGTCTGACGGAAGTTCTTGTGTAATTTGCGTTCATTTTTTGACCTTAACAATGTCACGGTTGCATTTTCTCATCTTGCGAAAAATTAATAGAAATTAAGTGCTGTCTACGCCCTACTTGTCTCCGTAATCTTTAATGTACGTGACCTTTCAAGTGCATTCGATCACTTAACATGATTTTGTATGAAGGATTATGTGAAACGAATGGAGGGCATTATCAAACCCATTTCTAAATGTCGTAAGCTCGGTTTTCACAAACTATATTTAATCTAAGGAAAAGAGGGCTCGTTATATAGGCCTTTTACATAACATTTTTGAATGCTAAATAAAGATGATTTTCTCAATTGTTTGCTTTAATTGCTTCGTTTCCCATTTATACCTGTGTGGATCAACAAGAAACAACAACGGTACAACCATTTTTGCATTGCGTATTTTAAATTAATACATCACCTGAGAAAGATATAGTCGCCAGCCTAGATCGCTCCAGCGGCGGGGCCCACTTGCTCCAAATTCCATGGCACGAAGGGTACAAGACGCCCTGAGAATCGAAGTATTTTAGTTCACATTTCACTGCGAAATATCTCGCATGGTAGGTTAGTCATGCTATATTTTGGTCTCACCAATTTAAAAAAATAAATGCTTTAAACGTTAGCATTACTCATCATTCTAAGATAAACATATTTTGATGTCAAAATTAAA
>CH000526.1:106101-117436 GCA_000149265.1 Ciona savignyi | reverse complement strand
GGTATTAAGAAGACGAAGTGTTTTTACCAAATTAATCTAAGCTTTACGGTCAGGCCAACTCGGCTCTTAAAGTCTATACCTCTTCAGTATTGGTAACGCTATACTGAATTTATTCAAGGCATTATGCAATAAGTTTGGGTTAAATAATTTTCCTCATTTTATTTTAAATTTGCATAGGTTTAATGTTTACGTCCGTTATATATATGTAATTACAATTTAGATAACCATGGCGTGTTTTCGTTTTGCTTTTTTATGTTTCTATGTAATAAAAATAGAAGCACACACTAACAATCATCCAATATTTGTGTTATTATTAATATGTCATTGGAAAAAATTATAAGAATTCATCTTTTTAATTGTGATTTTACCAATCAATCTTTTAAATTGTGTCCTGCGACAACTGCGAGTGGCGTATTATGGGGCCAATATTATCTCCTGCAGCTGCTAACCAAATACAAACACCCGGTAACACGTAATGTGACTTTGTCTTTGTTACAGTTTTGGTACAATTGTAATGACTCATTCTCGTGGGAGAGAGTGGCCATACTGAGACATGATACGGCACGCTGTGACAAGGTATAATTGGTTACGCTCAAGGTGGTGACAGCGCTGTGATAATGTACCCGAAATCATCAATGTATTTTTCTTTACAGTGCGTCGTTTTGGTTAGATACGACATATTCGTTATCCGCACATTACCTCAGCAAGGCCTTGCAGCACACGAACGATGACGAAAACCACCCAATGCGCTCTAGCAGCTGATGGTAGAAACATATTGAGGATACAAGTGGTAAGAATGGCGATTCCAAATACCCTGAAAATCGAGTAATAATTTTAATCCGTTGCTCAAATATTCGTAATTAAAATGTCAGTCAAGGTGAAAGTACCTGTTCGCTTTAAGTCGAGATGCAAGGTAGCCTCCGGGGACCTGCGTTAGGATATATCCCCAGAAAAAAGATCCATGTATAAAGCCTTGTTTCCCCGACGACCAAGTCAATTCTGGCGGCTGTAATAAAACAAATAACCTTCGTTAAGGGGTCGATACCGTCCAACATCATTTTGACAAGACGTTCTAAGTGACCGAAGAAAATCAATGTAAACTTGGTCCCAAAATCCCATTTGCTCATAAAGTACCCCTTTATCGTGGTTAACACTGATTCATTTTGAAATTATCTCGTGTAATTTGGTTACAAACCAAAAATCGAGTGAAATGATTAGATACACTGTTTTGAAGAAGTACACTCTGTCTACGGCAAATAAATTCGATAAATTATTCATCAGTTTTCGACTATAGTGATGGGGCAGAAACAATCCACAAAGAAAAGTATCTTACAATGATTTTATACACTCTTGATGTTTTAAACGCTTGTCAAATGAATCATTTCTCTCATACCAGTATGACTTCGGTTCCATTTTCGAGGGTCTGCGTGTAGTTGTTTGCCATTTCGACCATCGCAACGCCCAAGTTACATCTCATGCCAAAAGTAATGCAAAATCCGAACCCACTTAGAAATGCCAATACATAACGCTTGGGCAACCATAAACACATCCCGTACCACATCCATTTGTTGCTGCTGCGGAAGCACGAAAATATTCAAGCCTTCCGTATTTTTACAAATAAAACTGTAATTTATCTTAAAAACAAATAAATGTCAAATTTGCGATACTTGCAGGAGTCATCCTAATAAATGAAGGTATGATACCGACTGTTTAATCTCTTTTGGACTGTAATTTATTTTAAGAAACTAATGTCGGCCTGTTAGGTGAATTATGCAACAATTTGGTAGAATACGATTTGTGAAGATATATAACATTCAGTATCTTATCACGTATCTCCCAATATATGAATATAGATTTATTAAACATGTGTGATGATATCAAATAAAAGTTACACCATTTTGCATTAATATTGTGACATTTATAAATTAGTAAGAAGTTATTTTTACGTTTGGTTAAAATCTTCTTTGGCAAAAGTTTGGTTTGTATTCTGATGGATCTTCCCAGTAACTCCGTTACCAGTTGGCGTCTGTTCTTGGTAAGGAGGGCTGCCGATTCCAGTAAACCTAAGGAAAGTTTTGACAGTGTCGACTACTTTTAGAATGTTGATAATTTGCCGAACTATTATCCACGGTTCGATTTTTTGAGACGTTAATCGTAGTGCAAAGGGCACATGGAGACGAATATCGCTTTTTAACAATGTTCTATTGCTTTATGTGTTATAAATTATTCAGTTTGTCTAGTTGACACATAAAAGACCTAGTATATTCATAACTCCTGTTAGTGTTGGGTTTATTTAACTAGTTTGAAACATAATTCACCCAAAACAGAAATGTGACGAATTTCAGAACAAGCACCGATTTTTTTTTAATTTTGGTAAAACGTTGAAAGTAAGGGGCGGAATTAAATCAATCGCCGACTTTTAACGAAATTAGCTTTCTTTTAATTCGTTTTAACGCTATTCATCATTACATACATCAATAAAAAAATAGTTTCAAACATGTACACAAAAAAATAGTCAATGAGGAATAACTTATTCAAACCTGTATAAAACGTTCCGAAATCCATTTTGTATTGTTCTGAATGCACCGTGGGCTGTTTCATAAGCACTGTTTCTTCTGTTAGACATAATAACTTAAAACTGTAAAGTCAACGACAAACCTTCCTGGAACACAATGCGTATGAATGCGACTGCTGAGTAGCTCAAAGAGCAAATGTCCAGTTCAAGGCACGTTACTGTAAAACGCAATGAAAAATTAATTCTTTGCTTTCCGTACACTCAGCAAACCTGTCCGCGCGTAACTGCGGACAGGTGAAACTGACATTCACGGTGTTGGCTGCTCTGCTGCTTACTAATAATACACGATTCTAATTTAGAAACGGACTATACTCGTCACTATTCATTTGCAGTTTAAAATAATTTTTTTTTCTGTAATAATATTTTGTAATTGCATATGTAATCAGACTATGGTATAAATTCATCTCAGAGCAAGTGTTCTTGTAAGTCTTTAGATGTTACAATTCCGCCCACTATTTATCATCCTGGTTAAAAAACGATTAGTAAATGCTATTGCCTAATTAGAGACTCAAGTAGCCACAATAATTTCATTCGACACAAATTAAGCAGCTTCCTCAGCGGCTATTTGGTCTCTCGAGACGAACGGCATGTTCGTCGCTCTCCGCGTCAATATCGACCTGTGTGTTATTGATGGCCAATTCCTTTTTCGCCGTCCTTGTCGGTAATCACAGTTAATTGCTTTTATGCATTTTAGCATGTTGCAATGCTCGGTCGAAAACACTTGTAAAGGGGTTCCGGCCGACGCACTTCGTTTCGATTTGCAAATTGCAATAACCTAAAACCACACTCGACGGACTTATGCAGATGGCACATGCCGATTGCATTGGGAACTCACCCAATAACATCAGACAAAACGGTACGGTCGTTTGGCCAAATGGTTATGACCAATACATATATACCAACTTACACAAAACGGTTTTTAAGTAAAGATCCCATTATGGGTTCGAAACCTGGCTCGGTAAATAAAATAATCAGTCAAAACGTTTACAATTAAAACAATTTCATGGGGCTGTTTGGCTTGATTTTTCATATTATTTGGAGAGGAATAAAGCGAAGAATCCTCAGACGATTACAAAATAAGATTTTTTTAAGTCCCCTAAAAACATAAATATCAATATTTAGGCATGTAACAAGGAGAGTAGGTACTCTTTTTATTAAGAACCGTTTGAATGGTGAATGGCACTTCACTTCTTGATGACACCACCCCCTCATGTGGATTTTATCAGACGTGTCACTTGGTAAGTGTCCAATACAGTTTAGTTTAAACATTACGTTGGTTGGTTTGGACAACGATATGTACAACCTGAAAAATGGCTAAAAAGAAGGGCAAAAAGGTAAAACAAGTGATTAGTAGTGCGGCTAATAATGAAAAAAATACGAAAAATGAAGAAAAATCAACAAAAAGGCAAGTAACATGAAACTTTTTAGTCTTGCAGAAGTAACGTAATCCACTATTTATAATCGCCAATGCGCGGAACACTTAGCTTATTGTAGTGACCACACCGATCAGTTAAAAAAGTAATATGCATATATAAAGCGATTCTTAGAAGAAAAATTCCAAATAAAACGTAATTATTACTGCTCATGTCATGTGTGGGATATGTCACGTTCCCTTGTCACTCGGGGTGAATGTTGGTAAAACAAAATTTATTGCATATAACTACCACCTGATGACGAAGTGCAAGGCTTCGTTTACCGCCAAGAAAGTGGGATACATTGCGCGCGTGCGAAGTCTTTGACGTTTTTATCCAGATAATGCATTTTGAAATTACTAATATAATTTACTCTCTATATGTGGGTAGTTTTGGTGGCGTAACTCAGCAGAGACGTCTCGGATCTTTAACCGGACAGTCAGTGACGTAAACCTGCAGTACTGCTCAATTGTGTTGTTAGGCCAGGCACATAACATACCTTTGTTAAACCCGAAACAATACTGGGTTAAATATAAGCGGCAACAAGACCAGCTTTGTATAGAGGTGTCATCTGGTTGAGTAATTTCGATTCATCGGACAAGCGTTTTACTAACACCTAATAAAAATATGATTCCCCTATATAGACCAGTTTGCCCAATTATGTAACTTTTCTTGGTGAATATAATCTACCAAACTCTGTTATTGGTTTAATTTGTTGCAGTGTTCCAGTTGGAAATGGATTTCTCTGGAATCGAGGATTATTGATCGCTTTATTCGTTTGTGTAATTGCCGTCATTATCGCCTGTCTAAACGTAACAACCACCAAAAAAGAGTAAGTATCCTAAATCTACGGTTTTTACAGTGGTTTATATAGGTGCGCATATGATCATCATTTAATTCATTAACTTCCTACAGGCCAGAATTGACACTTCTATACGACCCAGCAAGCCTAATTGAAAAACAGTTGGAAAGAGATAAACATAGAGAACAACGTGACGACTCTGGCTTTGACACGGAGAGGGAAAATGATGAATTGATGCGTGACAAACGGAAGGAGAAATCAACGCCGTTCCACGACGTTGAATTTGATGATAAAGCAATTTCTTTTTCAAGAACAGATGTAGTGGATTTTATTAAGGAAAATAGAAAAGAGGGCGAAGAGAGTGACATAGAAGAAACCTTAGAGTCACAAGGAAAATATTACGATAAACAAAAAGACGATAATTTATTTGCACCACACCCAGAAATTTCAAATGTTTTGAAAAATAAAAATCAAGTTGAAGATTCCATCAACCAAGAAGAAAAAACTCGAAATGACATAGACAAAAATCAAGTAGGAATTGACAACGTCTCTGAAATTGCAGAACCGCAGGTCGAAATGGAGAAAAAAAGTGAATTAAAAAAGTTGCCAAATGAAGATGACTCAACTGTCATACAGACAACCCAGAAAAAGATTGATAAAGAACAACTTAAGGAAAATTTTATTTTAAACTCAACGGATAAAAATAAGGAAACGCTTGAAGAGGCAAGTCTGACAGAAGCTGTGATGCAAGAAACGGAAACAAAAATCAACGACAAAACTAAAGGATCCGGACTTGAATTCGATACCGAATATTTGGAACCCCGTAAATCGATCGATGGGAATTTAAAAGTCGTTGTCAACACTCCGCTTTTAATGAAAGGTTTAAATAAAAAGGAAGGAAAATTGACCCAAAACCAAATTACAGGTTATTTTGTGTCTTTGCTTACACCGAATTAAAGTTCACATGCAATATGCTTTTACAATCGGCCTGATTTCCACGAAACAGGATAAGTTTTTCTATACTATGCAGGAAAACCTTTTGGTTGCTCGTACGTATAGTTATGTTTATTAAAAATATCCATCTGGTTGTAATTCCGGTGTAGTTTTAAATGGTATGTAGGGCAATAATATCGGCAGAAAAAAAGCAGAAATAACTGAATGCAGAATCGATAACAATAAGTTTTTTATATAAAAGTTGTACGCGAACAATTTTATAATCATGACGTCAAAATGTTTTGTTTACAGCTTTAGATTCATGGTATTTTCTGCTTTTTATCGACCGCTAGCACTTTCCCGTTAACATATTTTATAGAGCTAAGTTTCGAACCCGTTATTAAATCGTTATTAATGACGTTTTTAACAGTAATAAATATACGATCCGGTCTCTTGTCCCATTTTAGAAAACACATCAGTGGCGCCACCACACGAGGGGAAATTGGAATCAACAAAGAAGACAAAAGAAAAAGTGGACGCTCATGGTGAAAACGTTGACAAGTCGGTACAATCAATATCCAACCAAGTAAAATAAAGTTTATACAAGAAACCTCTGCAGATATATTAAAGTAACCGACGGTGTCACAAAAATGATACTGAGTAAGGGATCGGGCAACCCACCGAGACCAGGAGATGTGATGAGCCTGCACTGTGTTGGCTACTTGGATGAAAATCCACCGGTAAAATTTTGGAGCACGCGCGAACTTGGTCAACGGATTTTCTCGTTTGCGGTGGGCAAAAAGCAAGTTATCAAAGGTCTGTAGACATTGTAATCGATAGAATAAATCTCGCATAGAATCATCTTCGGGGTCCAGCCCCGTGGTCAAATTACTGCCATATTTAAGGATAAGACAAGAACACAATCTCTATCTTTGCTTAGACAGATATGACGTTCTATATGTTACACTTAACTATAAACGAGCCGAATTCATTGTTTTAATCCTATGCTATGTCCTCTGCGCTAGCATAGGATGTCATAACTACTTGTCCGGCCCGGTGGTCTAGCGGTTAAGTGCGTCGCCTTTCAATCGGAAGGTTGCAGGTGCGAAACTGGTCGCTAGCTAGTCGGTTGTGTCCTTGGGCAAGTCACTTTACGGACATTGCCTGAACCCAGCGGATTATTGGGTTCTACCAAATTGAAGGAACGTGTCTATCATATACAACACACTGCAATAGCTCCGGTAACCCGACGATGGGCGCGAGGTGATCTGACGATTGCCCGTGTGATAACCCCCTAGGTTTTCCCATTCACGGGGATAAACATGAATATCCTATCCTCCTATCCTAACTACATGAAAAACTTGGTAGTCTGTATCATTTAAGTTAAAATATAGGTCAAATGTGAAACTTCCGGAAATGATTTAGAATAGCAAGTCATGTTATATTTATCCTCGTTTATTTCATATCAACCACGTTGTCCTTTAGTCATTTGTTTTATTTCATTTGCGTGAATTTGTTTTAGTGGTTAGTTTTATCAAATTACTTAATTTTTTCGTAGGTTGGGACGAAGGGGCGGCGACAATGAAGTTACGAGAAAAAAGTAAATTGCGAATCGAAGCAAAGAAGGCGTATGGAACGTTTGGCTTTGAAGCTTGGGGATATCCTTTTATGTTAAAAATTGTTCACTAATATATATTTTTTACACTATCATATCCTACAATGCATAGGATAGGATATTTACGTTTATCCCTGTTAATCCGCTTGTTTTAGGCAATTTCCGTTAAGTGCATTGCCCAAGGACAAAACCGACTAGCTAGAAAACAGTTTTAAACCCGAAACCTTTTGGTTGAAATGCTTCGCACTAAACCACCAGACTAGACACGTGTGGGTACTGTTTTTCTACTGGTGTGGAAAACCGCAATGGCCGAGGCAATCATCAAATTGTCACTTACTTACATAAGGATGAAAGGAGATATTACCCTGAGTGTACGCATTTAGGCGTCGTTAGTTTTACTCCGCCAATTGGATCACACTGTCCTTCATACCTATTTTTATATCCCCATAAATGTAACCCGCGTAACATATGTTACAGGGCAATTCTCCTTACCACGAGAATACACGATAGATTGGATAAAACGTTATCACATCAGTAAGATGACAAATGACGTCCTCTTACCGACGTGTAACCGGAGCTATTGCAATGCGTTATATACATCTGATAGGAGCCTTTTAATTTTTAGTAGATCAATTTAGCGGGATAGGATACCTTTTTTATCGCCGTGAAAGGCAAAACGCAAGGGTCGCTATCACAAGGAAAAAAGCCAGATCACCTCGCCATTGTGCAAACAACTGACTAAGTAATTACACTTTTGACCATTTAACCAAAGTATCGAAACTCGAATCTGTTAAACCTGCACCAATCTTCTTAGCAACCTTACATTGATTGCATATCTGCGTATATCTGAACTCCAGGAAAATACGCATTAGAATATGTGATTCGCAGATTTATTAAAAAGTTTTATAGAATAACTTAAAAAGCATTTTCCAGCACTTCAGTGACAAAATCAAACAACCTATTTAAAATTATTGTTTTTTACAGAATCTCATATTAACGTTTCATTTCCCTAACACAAAGTTCACAATACCACCAAACTGTGATATTATACTGGAACTGGAGGTGATCAGCATAAAAAGGATGCGACAGCTGTAATCGACACAAGCACAAATAAAGCTAACTTTAAGTTGCTTACGTGCAATGTCACTAAAAAAATTAAAAAAAAGAATGATAAAGTTTAAGCTTTACAGACAATATATGTCGCTTTTTGTCACTTTTTGGTCAATGCATGTTATCATTATAACACTATTGTGTATTTATATATAAACCTGGTGTTTTTTTCATGTACCACATTTTTAGAGTTTGTCTCAGCCATTTATATCAGGAAAATCATTCCAGTGACATTGAACGATTGGTGACTGCATAATTTGTATATTCTACATGGCAGGATGATGAACTTATTTATGGTGTCTAAACGAATTAAATAAAAATAATAAATTACAAAGTAGATTTCAATTGTAATATTGGCACATTGCTTTTAAACAGAAAGCACTGATATTTTAAAGCGATAGTAAAATAAAAAAAAAATAAAAAAACAAACAAAGGATTATACTTCGAAAAGAAAGTCAAATATATGGCAAGTTAGCAGCCTATTGTGAAAAACATATGTACAAATAATGTACAAATAAAACAAATACTGCATTTTATAAATACACTTTGACAAGGATGGTATCTTAACACTGCATAACAATAAGAAATTGACTTTTGTGGAGATATCTAATGTTAAAGGTTTGTGGAGATATCTAATGTTAAAAATACAGTTACTTTACTTCATGTAGACAATACAATTGTCAGATAGGTATTTATCTTGACAAATGGTCTTCTTCCCAGACATCTTGGAAAACTGAAAAAGTAACTACGTAAGAAATTTTACATTGGTATATAACCTGGTTAAAGAATTGGATATTTTAGTTGAAAAGTTTAAGATTTAGCACTTATCACAGCACACCACATTGCATAAAGAAAAAACCCTAAATTCATAATATTTTTATTCTTTCCTTTACGAGTATATCCATATTAAAAACTGATGTATAGTTTGGTGACAAAGTGACTTACCTTTTAACCTGTGTCATCTGTTCAAAATCCATATTCTCATTGGCATCATCAGAATACAACATCCGGAGCAGGATAAGATCACGGCAAACACCCAGAAGATCTTGTAAGAATCACCGAGACCCCAAACTTCAGGAAGACGATATACTTCCCCACCAACCACATCTTGTCGGAATCCGATTGGAAACAGAATGCCAACTTGACACAAACAGTCAACTAGGGAGCATCATAGTAGTTAAACAGAATTATTTATATGAAAGCAGAAAAAAATTACTTTATACCATTTAAATTTAAAATTTTAAGGCAGCCAAATTATTAAACTTTATTAGCATAACACAGCATAAACTTGCTAACTTTATTGGTCAAAAAAGGAACATGTTGTTGATTTGCTATTTAATGTACAGTTTAATGTTTATAAATTGCACTTACTTCCACCAAAAGCAACCCACCGCGCATACATTAGCATGGATCGATACCAATGCGACAATCCAACTAGTATGCAGGTCACTGATAAACAAGCTATTCCGGCAGTGAGAAAGAACAGCGATGCAACCCATTCAGGTGGTAAAGTTGGGAAAAAACATGTACTTTCCCTTCGGCCATAAATTTTCTGGCACTGCTTAGTTAAACCTAAAGTATAAGCACCTGAAAAAAAAGATAATTGACAATGCATAACAAGTACGCTGTTCAAAAATAATTGAAATTTATAATATCTGGTGTACCATTTTTTTCTAATTTACAAAATATATAGAAGTAGGATGGGATAGTTATATAAAATATTATGTTGTATCCCCATGAATGAAAAACATAAGGAACATGCACTATCACATAGGTAACCGCTAAATTTTCACATGAATATATCAGGGTGCATTCTCAATTGGGTATATGTCAGATTACCTTGCGCCACCATTGGGTTACCGCAGCAATTGCAGTTGCTTGCACAGTAGAACCCATGCACAGTAGAAGAGTTTCGATAATGCAACCCTAAGGTGGTGTACTAAAGCACCAGGCTAATCGTACGGACACATGCATTCCTTAGTGGAAAAACAATTGCCTTTGAACTAATGATTACGATCTCATGGTTAGCTTGCTGGAGCTAACACAAATATTTCTTATTACTTCAATTTTCAACTTGTTAGTTTGAATAAATAGAATTGGTATTTTCATGCCCAAATACACAAACATTAGTCCAATAGAAAGATCATATCCTGAATCTTTCAGATAATGGTACACTTCATTAAGGTAGTCGGATGGTAAAAATTATGCTACTCTGTTACTGATAATCATTTACATTTTAGTATTATAAATAAATTACCAGCTCGGTCTTCAGTGTTGATCCAGTCAGGATGAGCCAAGCTTGCAATAGCGAAGACATCTGAACTAAAAAATAAGATGCCAGCTATTATAGTCAACTTGTCCATCTACACCTAAAAGGTAAAGATTCTTTAAACTAAATTTCTAACAGTAAACCTCCTTAGTGACAATGATACCGCACAGTAAAACCTAAATTATAAATGATCAGATAGAAAATAAAATATACTGTTATTGCACTACTACATTAGCACAGGAATTATTAATAAATGGCTGGATAGCGTGGAGTTTCATAAAAATAATTTAGCAATGTCATTTCCTAGAGTAATTTAAATGTGGACAAATGGTACTTTTAGTAAAAGGTTTTATTTTAACCAATGTGCAACAAGAACAATCAATAATAATACCCTCACATCAACAGTAAATCATACCATACGCAATTGGCCTGTGTAAAAATACAACAATTATTACCTAAATATTTTATTGCATAGAATTAACAGTGAGCATGGAAAAGCACTGATATAAATTATGTAAAGGAACTACTAGTCCTAAAGATGAAATACAATGTATATTAAATTAATTTAAATTATTAAAATGAATTGCAAATGGTGATCTCCGATCTTCATTGTTTATTT
>CH000526.1:54237-106001 GCA_000149265.1 Ciona savignyi | reverse complement strand
AATTACCGCATCCACTTCTTCATCAGTGAAATCAACAAGCTGCGTTAAAACTTCTCTTGGGTGTTGGCCTAACGTCGGCGGTGGAATTGCATCCGAGTATGTGTGTGTCGAGTATCGGACCGCAGGACCAGGTATCCGGATATTTTTCCCGCAACCAGGATGCTCCATCTCCATAATCATACCATTGTGCATGACTTGTGGATCACTAAACACCTCAGCCATGTTGTTGGTTGGTCCATATGGAAATCCACAGTTTTCTAGTGCGTCTAACCATTCCTTCATTGTCTTCTGTCCAAATTCTTTAGTAAGTATGCCGATTAATTCAATTCTGTTTTCAACCCTGTCTTTGTTGTCTACAAACTTCTTATTTGTGGTTAATTCCTCTAAATTGAGGATTTGGCAAAGTTTTTTAAAATGCCTATTGTTGCCAGCACCGATTGTTAGAAACTTCTTATCTTTTGTTTTAAAAGATTGGTACGGCACAATGCTGGCATGCCCTGTGCCGTATCTTTTGGCTTCCAAACCTGCGTTTAAATAATTAGATGCTAAATGAGTCAACATCGCAACTTGGGTGGAAAGCAGATTGCAATCAATTTTCTGGCCATGCCCTGTTTTTTCGCGCTGTAGAAGAGCAGCCAGTATAGCCCCATGAGCAAATAAACCAGTTGACATGTCGGTCATTGCCACACCAACTCTACAGGGGTCACCATCCTCTGGACCTGTTATATTTGTTAACCCCGCAATAGAGGATGCAATGACATCATAACCAGGCCTTGTTGCATATGGCCCATCAGACCCATAACCAGTAATTGAACAATATATTAAACCTGTGTTTAATTCTTTCAAATGATCATAACCATATCCCATGCGTTCCAATTGTCCAGGAATATAATTCTCCATAAGAACATCACTCTTTTTCACCAGCCTTTTTATAATATCCGCTCCCTTTTCATGCTTGATGTTGACAGCCACACTCTTTTTGTTTCGGTTGATGGACACAAAGTAAGCACTCTCCGATCCAAGAAAAGGTGGGCCCCACTCCCTTGTGTCATCTCCAAGATTTGGATTTTCTATTTTCACTATTTCCGCACCCAAATCCCCAAGTATCATAGATGCAAAGGGCCCGGCCAAAACACGGGTCATGTCAAGCACACGGACCCCATTTAATAACTTTAAAGCTGGATTTAAAGTCATATCTATATCCTGAAACTGAATATAATAGCACAAATTTAAATCATCAATAGCGGAACAACTTAAAATAAATTAATTACTGTACTAACATCAGTATTATTACCAATTACTGCACTGTCCTTATCAGTACATATAAAGTATTGGTACAGTATATAAAATAAGAGTTAGTTTTTAAATTTATACTTATAGTTTAAAAATAATAATTTTTTAAGATTAATTAAAACAACATGGTCAGATAAGCTATGAACAAGTAAACAGATTTATTGTGGTACTGTATGACTTACAGGCTTAATTTATAATGCTGTATATGTGCAGAAGAACTGGTATCACCACCAGGTAACCTTACTGAAAGTATATTAGCCTCATATACATTGTCTTGTGGGTGAGTATTTATACTTATATAAAAGTGTAAATTAAATACCTTAAAAATAAATAAATAAAGTATATATGACCATTCATTATAAATAACTGTTGATATTTATTTATTAACATATACCTAGTTAATGTGTTTTGTGAAAAAATTATATATTTTTTTATAATAAGTTTCAACTAATTTTTATGAAACGTCTGTGCACGATTTATATACAATGAATGAGAGTTTTTCCAACATAGCATTTGCCCATAATTGTTGTAAACACAGATTTGAATAGACCAGTTTTAGCTTAGAATTGAGCACAGGTAATGCCTTTGCAAGTGGAATAGATGGTTCTATAATTTCATCAGTTCCAGACATTACACCTGACAGTGCAATTAAGCTTTCAAGATCGGCTGAAAATTCTTGGGTCACAAAACTTATAGCATCGAAAACACATTCAGAAAATACTTCATTGCAGTCGTCTGACTCCAAAATATCATATGCGAGTTCCAACCAATTTTCAGTGATTCCCAATTTTTTAGAATGGGTTTGATCAACGGGTAAAGCGACATGAAACGCTCCTTGTAAATCACTTTCCATAGCTGATGTCTTCACTTCTCTGGTGACTCTTGCAAAAATACTTTTCATTAGGGTTTCGACGTTTTCTCCGCCAACTAGGCACTGCAAAGGCATTGTTTCAAGAACATCTTTCACCACCTTGTAACTTATTTCGGAAACCTCCAAAACTCCTTCACTTATCATGTGCTTGTGGCAAGAGGTAAGAAAGACCTGTGCAGCTTCATTTGCTACAGAATCTGCATCATCTCCAATATACTTCATCGCAGATATTTGATTCAATTGAACTCTCACCGTAATGACAACTAAACATAAGCAATAAATACCAGTCATAATTTTTGAAAATACTCCAATTTTTAATTGATTCCAGAGATTCATCTTGTTTCCCTGACCACGTTTGATTCTTAATAAAATAGCATCCGTATCATTTAACAATACCACTTTGTTCATTACGCTCTCTAGCATCGCTTCCACAAGCGAAAAAGCATGGAGTTGAACTTGCTCAAAAGTTTGCTCACTTTTTCTTCGCTCGACCATTCTCTTTTGGTCTTCAGAAACCATTGATTTTAACTTGTACTCTGCAAATTTGATAGATCCGATCACTCCACCAACAAAGACCCCAGTAAAGATAAATTTGTTTTTGTGGCGTTTAAAGAAGGAACAAATTTTGCCATGAAAAAGAAAGGCCATCTTTTGAGCGATATTTATTTACTGTCTAAATAGATACAGCTAATAAGCAGAATGTGAACCTGTGAAGAATCCTTCTGTTAAAACCTTAAAAGCAGTCTTCATAAAGAAAAGATAATTTTTTGTTATGGGCCATTTTTATTTAAACTCTGAAGTGAGCAGTAGCGTTCTTTGTGAAATTTGACTGTATATATTTATACTTGGACACACATTTACACCACTATACTAAACATAATTAATTAAAATATTGCTTTGAGGGTAAACTGCGCCAGCAAAAAGCTCCGGGCTATTTAGTTGTTCTGCATGAGTGATATCATTGGGGAATTCCCTCGATCGGAATTTTTTTGTTCGATTTATTTCCAACGTCTTTAGAGTAAGTAACTGATCTTGTTTCGTATGATGTCTTTTGTCTAACAAAGTTTGTCGAAGAAACAAGTTAAAGAACGGTACTGTGTAAATGAATGCGATAAACTGTATTCTTAATATAATTGTTTGGTTTATTTTTTGTCTAGGGTTTCAAAACGGTTACGAAGATATAATCTTTGGTTTTAGTTGAACACCATGAGGGAAATAGCGCAATTGTCGGGTGTTGAGTAACAATCTACGGGAAAAACGCTTGTATTAACAGAATTACAATACAGTAAAAATCTAAATAATGTTTATAAATGTAAGTAAAGTTTGAACACACTAATAAGTAGAACACCGGTTGTTCGGACGCATACCTGTAGTAATGCATCCACGATAACGCGTAGAATGATTTTTTCGGTTACAGACGTTTCTATTTAAAATATCTATATTATTAATCAAAAGAAGGAAATAAGCCGAATTTAATGTCTGGTTACGGATTTAATACCACTGAAAGATATGCAAAACGACATTCTGAAGGTTCAAGTCACAGAAGGTTGAATCATGATGCGAGAAACAAAAATGAACAATACTCAGTACCAAGGGGAAGTAGCAGACAAAATGTGTCATTTAGTAGTGCTGACAGCGATAATGAAGATAGAGTGAATGTAGACAGCCGTGGAAGAACAAAAAGTAAATCAAAATCAAGAAGCAGAGGTCGATCTTTGGATAACACTCTCATGCAAGCAGAACAAGCAAAACCTAAACCGCTAGCTCGATCAAAATTGACTGCACATGGCCCACGTAAATTTATGGGTGAGCAGAAATCTTACCAAATTGGGGATGTTTTAAACTTCAGTGACACAAATCAAGATCAATGGGAAAATTCTTCCTTTGAGTCCAAGCAATCTTATCACCAAAGATCATCCACTAATCCGAGAGAACAATACTACATGAAAGAAAATGAGTACAGGTAATGCCCATTTGTTTTTAATGATTTAAATAAAAATTATATATATTTTGTACTTTTTGGGTTTAGTATCACCTGCTGCAATCAGTAGGTGCTGAGTTATTATATCCATGCGGAAAGAAATTATCGCTCCAGTGATAAGTCTGGTCTAGGTAATGCATGAAGATCAGGATCCTAACAATTATCATCCATTATATACATATATAGTGTTTTTTTTAAAGCGAACTGACAGAGTTAAGAATGAGAACAGCCCAGATGGAGAAAACCCTGAGATGGTGGTCTGAATGCACTTCAAATTGGAGAGAAAAATGGAGCAAAGTAAAGATAGAAAGAAACAAAGCCAGGGAAGAGGTGAATTTTTCTGTTTGGTTTGTGTACATTACAGATAAAACATCACTTTGTAACGTAGTATATCATTTATTTGATCAATTGTTTCTAATTGCTCTGTAGTTTTACCCTTATGCATGTAAGGGTAAATATGCCCCAAATCTTCTTTAAAATACCTTTGTTTTTAACAGGTAAAAAGAATAAAAGTTGCCTATGAAAATGCAGAAAAAGAGCTCAATGTTTTGAGACAGCAAAAAGTCTTGCTTATAAATGAAAACACCAATTTAAAACAAGAAGTTTCTGACAGATCAAGTCAATCAAATTCTGATGAAAGTGTCGTAAAGTCATTTACACCAAGGGTAAGTTTATCTGAATATACATTAAATGTTAATTGGTGCGGTGCCTACGACAACACATTTGTGTTGCAAATATAATGGAGACAAAGTACAGTTTTTTGCTTAATTAATTTACTGGGTTCAAGCACGTCTACCAAGTGTGTAGTGGTTGCTTTTCAATTATTTTATTTTTATATGGTGGTCGCTAGATGCAGAATGCAGTCCCATTGTTTTGATCATCTTTGATGCGACTGCCTTGGTAATGGGTGTGAATTATCATGACGCAATAAGCGCATAAGTGTATTGCCCAAGTATGGTAAACCTGCCACCAGAATGAACTAAAGACCTAATCAAATTAATACTTCAAAAATGTTTAAGCTTAGTTCAACCTTGAGTGCAATCTACTACAGAGTATCATTTACCTATACTTGAATTTTATAACATGGTACATATCATATAGGCGTAACTGTTTTTCTCCCCATATATTTTAAAAGTACAATGTTTTTATATGACCAGAAAAATTTTATTAGGAAATTACACGAAAGTCTATTGGCAATACCACCTCCGTAAAATCAGGTGAGCACACTTTTATATGTTCAATAAACCTGTATATTTAGAAATGTAATGTGTATTATTATCTACATTAGGTTCTACACTTCCAACTGAGAAAGTGGATGAAGAGCAGATAAATCAAAAAGTTGCTGCTTTGCAATTAAAATTAGAGGAATCTGTTAAAACTGTACAAAAAGAACGAGAGTATGTGGCATCATTTTTATAGGTTTTATTCACAGCATAGAGCAGTAGTTTTGTGTTAAAAAGGAGTTCTTACCTAGGCTCATATTGTTTACTACAGTAGTCATGCGTAAATTGGCTGTAACTGTACTCTTAAAGAAATTATTGTTGGGTTAGTCTAAGTGTGACAGCGAGTTTAAGAATCCATTGTTCCAGTCAAGGGTCTGAGCGTCTATAAACACAACCTTTTATCTGACATATTGGCCTCTGAACGTTTTTGTTTACTTAGCACTACTTTACTTTCAACCTTTACAAATTACATTAAAGGACCTTTACCGCCAAATATTTTGATCCATTCACTAATCATGAGAATAGTTTTTATATTTATACCACTTGTTGTTCTGACATATTTTATCTAAGGCTAAGATAATATAACCAGTACAAGTTTATGTTTTGGCCAACAATTTAAATAATTTTAATATTTTAGCTCTTGAAAATAATATCGGGATTTTGTAGCTGAACAATCATACAAGATGCCGAATAGTGAACATATTTTTACCTAAATACATGCTAATAAAAACATAAAATGTAAACATTTCTAAATTTTTAAATGAAAATCAATCCTAATCCTGGCAGAACCAACTTAAATTTAAACAAACGGATAGAAAATTTGGAGCAGGAGCTTTCGTCTTTAAACCATAAATATGAGGAGCTAAAGACAGGAAAACAGGATCTTCTGAAGCAGGTGACCTAAATTTCCTTCTTTGTGTCCTTGAAGGCTGTTTTTTAAATGTGTTGGAAGTGTGTATAATATCATATAATTTATTGTTGCAAAACGAAACGATGTAGGATTGTATGCCCAAACTGTTATTGTCTTTTCCAATCACAACTGTCGCTGAATGTTCTGCTGAATCTCCATAATAGCAACTCTTTCTTTATTAAGTTCTTTTATGCATGTCAGTTTAGGCATGACAAAAACTACTTATTATTACAGAACAAATATATCAATCATTATAATACAAAATGGGAGGTCTTCTGACAAGGTAGTGTCTGATAGCTGTAATATATAAATTTGTAAAAACTAAAATCCTTTTTTATTTGGTAAAAACTGTGTTAAAGAAGTTTCCCGCTGCACACCTAGCATTGTCTTACGGCACACTGGTTACAGAGCATTGTATAACACCCAATCACATTTTTCAATTTTGTTTTTTAAAATATTTGTGACCAGCTCTCCAGAAAGCAAGAAAGTCATCGATTGGAGGTGGTCCGGATAAACACAAGTTTAGATGAGGAACTTGAAAACAGAAATCAAACTGAAAAGAAAATTCACGATTTACGAGGACAGGTAAAATGGAAGATTGGTTTGAACCTTGTATTATAATTTTTAAACATGTATGTAATGGTATGTCAGAAACAAAGGTTACCCTTTAACCTTATTTCTGGGTTATGTAAAACGGTAACTTCAATTATATGTAGTGGTAATATATTTAAAGAAAAAAATGATGGAAACACATTGAAATGTCCACCCTCTACTAACTTGTATATAAAGATTGAAAAGCTGCAAGAAGAAAACACATTGGAGTGGGGAAGAAGGGAGAGATTGGAAACTGAGAAACTTCAATTGGAGCGTGAAAACAAAAGGTTGAAAAACAACAGAGAAGAGCTAAAAGTGGAATTAGAACGAAAGTTTAAAACGAATGCTGAAGACCGAGAGAATGAACTGCACCACACACAAGCAGAGCTTCATGAACTTCGAGAGGTCTGCACAGCATATTTAAAAACCTAACAACTTACTGTATAAACTACTCAAAAACACAAATAACTAAACTAGCAAAATACTCCTTCAGGAGTTGAATGATTTGCGCCGGCAATCGGCACGCAATGAGAAATTATTGGATGACCGCATAGAGGAGTTGGATCACAGTCGGAGGCGGGGAGAGCAGCATGAGGTCGAAGTGAGAGCCTTGCGCTCACGTGTCGAAGATATGAAGAAACAGCAAACTTCAATAGAAGATGAGGTCAATGATCAAACCAATACTTTTTGTGAAAATTTTACAAATAGGCTGGTCAAGTTCAAAATGGATAGGAATATTTATGGTTTGCCAATTAATGGGAATAAACATGAATATCCTATCCTATCCTAAGTTAAACACTTTCTCATCTTTAGATATAATGAATGTCCATGTTGCTAAGGCTAGTAGTATGTGATGTACACTTCCCGAGAAATAGCTTTAGGGCAGAAAGATTTTAAAGATATAGATACTATACAGAGATGTTAAAAGGTTAATTCTATTTTTGATTTAACAGTTGGATTTATCCCAAAACCAATATCGCAAAATGTTGCGCATCGTGGAGGAAAGAGATGAGGAAATCGAGAAGATCAATTTGCAGATGGAACAAGCTCAAACCAGGTTTGTTACTATTGTTTTAATATGATTCTAAAACACCTGCAAATAATATATGAAAAATGTAATGAGTATGTAATAAAAAATGCATATGAAATACAGAATTTAATATATTGGTGAAGCACATGGTTTAGGTGAAAAATGTAAAAATAAAATGATATTTTCAGAGCACACATAAAAATGGTTATATGAATTTACAAATAGCAATTACAGTAATTGATCTCCAAACTTGTGAATTTTAGGGCACGACGTAACATATCCCCGTGGCCAAAAGCTGCATTTGCAAAAACGACAAGGGATGTCGATGGTGGTGCGAGCAGTTCAGAATCTTCGTGTGATGTTTAAAAACTTTGCCTGGGCTGTTTAAACATTTACTCCATTTAAAGTTAAACACTGTACAAGTGTACATGATACTTATAAGTTTTTGTTGGCAAATACAACACCTCCTTCAATCTTTTTATACAATAGCTGTGCAATGTTATACTACTTCATTTTAGTTCATTTGTGCACAAGTGTATTTGTACTTGATTTAATTATGAAGCGCCTTGACATACATGACACTGTATATTTTTTGGGTTGTTACTTTAATGTAAATAGATATAGAATTTTATTTTTTTATTTTTGTACCTTAGATTTAGAGCATTGCACAATGACTTGAATATAAAATAAAGGGTAAAGTTTCAATGGTGATGATATTTTACTACTTTAGAATACTGTCCAGGCCTACCCCAGAAATCGATAGCCTGTACCCTATAATGACCATACACAGTGCCTGATAAAGAGAGATGTGTAACAGCAGAATGAACAAAGGAATTAAACAAAACTTTGTTATTGTTTATCGATTGAAAGTTAGGTCCATTGCTTGCAAATTCAATATTGTATGTCATGATACATTTGGTTTGAATGTTAGAATCTTGCCACTTAATCAACACTTGCTTTTGTGATATCTTACACAATTGTAGATTGTTTGGACTTGCAAGTAATTTGGCAGGTTTTTCACAAATTTGGTGCAACAAAATGCTTGGTAAACGCATACTGACATCAAATTTGTCAAAATGTCTGAAAGTCTTGGGATTTGTGCAGTGCGGCTCACTAGCGATCTGCATTTTGTAAAATAAATGTGGTTCTGGAAAAAGTGGACTACCAGCATCCATCCACACTTTATGGGGGTTGGTCAAAACATTGTCAAGTTTACAGAACATATGCCGTATACTGTCATTTTGTTTTGCATGGAAATGATACGGCCACATGGTAGTTGTACTTGTATATTCCAAAGTTAATTTGGTGATCACCTTTGATGTTTGGACATTTTCACTATTATATATGACAGTTGAAATTTCTAGGTTTTGACATTTGGTGCAAATAGATGAAACCCCACCAAGGGTCAAGTTTTGTTGCTTAGAGGTTATAAGTTGCTTTAACTGAACATCTCCTAATTTGGCTAGCAGTCCCATTACGGTAAGTACAGGTTTTCTAACCAAAAACACATATTTTGGATTTGTGTTGTTGACTTGAAACCTGGCATTTAAAGTTCTTTGTGTAAAGAAATGTGGTGCATAGCTCAAAAATGCATTGTCATTGCTCAACAACATGTAATTAATATGTTTTCTGCTTTTATTTGCAATAATTTGATGTTGATGCTCCGAAATGACTTTGGTGACCAGTGCTGCGTATGTTGCATCTGCCCTCCATCGCATTGACTTGTTCCAGCCAACCAAAGGGTCCGCTTCATCATTTACAATTGGTGTATTTACAAGTGGTTTGTATGCGGCATGAATTTTTGTAATGGTTTCTAATTCTGTAGTCAAAATAGAAGTTGCATCACTGTGTCCTTTCTTGTGAAATGATATGTAGTCAAGTCGGCTTCCTATTTTACCAGTTATATAATTGGTCCCTTTGACACAATGTTTGAAGAGAGCCCAACATCTCTTTGAGAATATTTTATCACGGCATGAGGCACCTGGGCCACCAAAAGTCAATGATCTTGAAGCTTGTTTAATTCCTTCAGAACAAGCATCATAATATTTCAGAAATCCAGTTACTGACATTTTTATACCATCCCAATCTTTATGATCTGGCTCATTCCAAGTTTCGAATAACCAATTTTTAACATACCCTATGCCATACTTCATAATGTATCTCTTGGCTACAGAATGCACAAGGTTTTGCCATTGTCGTACTTGTGTCATGTTGTCAAAATCCGAGAAGTGATTGGAAGGATTACCCATTAGTTCAAACCCAGGATACAAATCATTTTCATGTAAAAGTTGGATAAATTGATCAAGGTACACGAAATTGTTCTTTTCCCCTGATTTCGTAATTAAATCTAGAACCCAGTGGACACGAAGACGTTTTATCCCGCTGTGAAGTGTTGAACTAATCAGTAAAATATTCAGTTTCATATCTTTAGACAGTAGAAAATGGGATGCATTTGTGTGGGGTAACGGTGGGCAAAGACCAGTACTTTCCCAAAAGTGTTGCAATGGTGAATCCAACTTGTTTGTAAAAACTGTATATTTGATAGGTTGGTAAGAGTCCTGACTGAATGTAGATTGCACTAAGAAAAATGAATTTACAACATACCACACTGAAGAGCATATAACCATCCAATGTTTCATCATGTAAAGCGTTTTAACCTCGGACACTGCACTCTGTTGGGTAGCAATTTACCGCCATTGTTTACCCTTATTAAAATATTCTCAAACTAGGGGAACTTAATAAAAACTAACTTATTTTTACTTTGTTTTAACGCATTTTTATTATTTTCCCATTAACGCGGCAAATTATTTTTATTTTCGAATAAAAAATAAAATGCCGTACATATTGTAAAAATTATTCTTAAACAACAACTAAACATCAACCCTTATTTCTTTGTGATGTAAAGTGTACGTTGCGCCACCTACACAGCCAATTGTTTTCGTGAACAAATGTGGATTTGCAGAGTAATGAGTTTTAGAAGATCACTTGCCCACCTTAACGCAAACAGTTCCTTGATTCTTATATTGATATCCGGTTTTTTACATGTCTGTTTGTTGTATTAAAAGAATAGGTGTTTTAAGGAAACGTTAAAACTTTACAATTATTTTTATTACCGTACTCAATTCAGATCTTCATTGTAATTTGAATTAATTCAGACCTAGGTAAATAGTTTGGTGGGTGACTGTCCCGTTTAAGCCGAAACCATTTCAGAAAAGACTGATTGCAGAGCTGGTTATTTGTGCCATTGGATTCTTGGGGTAAAGTTGATTAGAAGCAACGTCTCAATACTTTATAAAACCATGCAAACAGGTCAACTCTGTAACAGTGGGTAAGTTAGGATAGAAATAACACATCCATTCAAATTACACTGATTTATTTGGTTTAGATGACTCACACATTCATCAAACATTGTTTTAGCAAAAACAAAAATAAAAAAAACTTTCTTTATGAATTAATTACAAATGAACCGTTTAAATAGAGCCTAGCCAATTGTATAGATCACATATAAACTACGTGTCAGTAATTATAAGCTTCTTGCCCTCACTTTTTTCAGATATATAGTTGTGACCTAATATAACGTGTGCATTTGTGTTTTTATTATTAAATCAATAGGAATATGCAAGAGGTCGTATCACGGACATTTTATAGATTACCTTGCATTCATTGTTGGGTTAGAAAAAAATGGATAATTCCTTTATTGCTAATTTCCCTACTCTCCCCAAATAATGGGCTTTTGATAATTTGATAAAATGCCCACAAAATTTGTTCTGGTTTAAATATTTCTGTATTTTTGGCAGAAAGTGTTAAGAAATCAACTGATTTGCACAAGTGTAAAAAAATAAGTGTATCTGTCAACTAGCAATCCTGGCTTCCAAAATTGTACACGAATCGGTCACCTCCTCTTCAAAAACGTACTTGCTTGTTGTACCTACGGTTGCCCCATCCAATAGTGAGTTAAGTAAAAGGCAAGCAGTTGGCAATTTGGTTTCTGAAAAGTCAGACACTCAATGTTTTCAATACTTAGAGGACGGCCAGCAGCAGACAATCTTGAAGAGAAAAGTTCCGGTTACTGTTGGCTTGCCTCAAATCTCAAGGCACACCAATTTAAGTGGAAGAACCAAAGAACACATTACTCAAAATTCAAGAGATTTTCTTTCTACTATATCTCAATTGCATAACAAAGGAAACTCAGACCACATTGACTCACATGAGGTAATAGAAAGTTCCATGCTGGCAGAATCTTTGCAGGAACTAAACACTGAGGAAGCCAACATTCAAGTTTCAAATGCAGAAAATGTAGCCGATGACAATTCAATAACAACATCTACTACTGACACAAATTTATCAGTCCATGTAAGTTATGTTCTTTGCATTTTATAATGTACATACCTGTCTAAAATATACACACATATTTCACCAGACAGCTTTCACATTTGTGGCTTGTCCACTATGCTGCATGGTTTTGTCATTGTGTCACTAAGCAAGGCAGTTAACAACAGCGCTCATAGATTCATATCACCAGCCAAAAGGTGGTGGGATCAAAACCAAATAGCTACCGTCTTTGCCCTTGGCCCTTGGGCAATGTACTTAGCACACTAGAGGTTTATTAGGTTTATCAAAAACTGTCATCTTGATCTTAATCAACCCAATACAATAGCTTCAGTATTCTGACAGTGGAATTAAAATAATCTGACAATTACCCAGTACAATGTTTAAACAGCCCTGTCATTTGACCGGCACTTGAGCTATCGTGACCGGCGATTTAAACCTTTCATCGGTCATGTTGACTGGCGCTGACAATTACCTCACATAACACGCGTATTACAGATGCCGGTTCCTGTTTGTATTATATCTTTTATTGTTATTATTTACTAAAGATTATCCTTAAAAACACGTTTATGGTTTCACAGACGCTTTGTTACATCAGACAATCAACGTGTGAATGGTCTTTATTAAAATACAATTTACCGATCTAAACGTGAATAATGGGGAAGTTGACTATATAACTTGTTCCGCTCAAAATCTACATTTAAAACTAGAAAGAAATTACGCTTATTGGCGCAGAGCAATGACGTTTGTTACCACGTCCAATAATAAAACACGAAGAGCGTAATAGATAAAGCTTTCCTTAAAAAGCGCCGATTAATCAGATTTAATCGTGGACGCGTGATAAAGTATTAGCGTTGAGTCTACCGCCTCGTACCGCGTATTTAAATGGACGTTGACGTTTAGGCGCATCCACAAGCAAATGTTAAATCGACAATTACGATGGCGTGACTTCATGAATACTCGACAATTACGACGGTGTGAAGTAATGCCCGTTTGACCGGCGCTTTTTCAATTTGACCGGCGCTGTTTGTTCGTTGCCGGTCATATGACAGGCACCTTCAAATAATTATTTTGCGGTCTGTAATGCATTTAAAATGTTACAACACCCTCATTTAATCACCTAGCCAGGATAGACATTATTATTGTATCCAATACTTCGGCTCAACATAACTGACATTAATATTTTTATAGGATAGCAGTGGGCAGGGCAAAGATCTTGTACCAGTAGCTTGGGTTAAAATGGATGGCGTTGAATCGGACTTGGTCAAGGATTTTGACACAAACTTGTCTGGGCTTGGTCTGGAACTGGGAGCAAATGCATACAACATGAGTGAAGTGTTAAACTTGCCTATTTTTAAGCAGGAAAGTTTACTAGTGAACCAAGGATTACCACCACTGCAGTACATGTTGTGTGCGCCAACATCGCCAGCTACAAAAGTTTATGAAGAAACTTTAACATATCTTAACCAAGGAATGCCGTATGAAATAAAGTTAAAAAAGCTGCGGGACATTCCTGATTTGGGAACTGTAAAACATGTAAAAAGTCAACTACGGGTTGTGTTTCATGACCGCAGGTTGCAATACACAGAATATGAACAATTTCAGACGTGGAAGTTCAATAGGCCAGGAGATAGAATGTTAAACATTGACACTCCAATGTCTGTGGGGGTCATACAATCCAGGGAGCACCCAGAACAATTAAATCTGGTTGAATTTATTTGGGATGTTGACACAGAAGCATCTGTGTGGATACAAGTAAACTGCATCAGTACTGAATTTACAGTGCGAAAGCATGGTGGGGAAAAAGGTGTTCCATTTCGTATCCAGATAGATACATACACATTACAAAATAACAATGAATATGGACGGTACATTCATTCTGCAAGCTGTCAAATTAAAGTTTTTAAACCAAAAGGCGCCGATCGTAAGCAGAAAACAGATAAGGATAAGATGGAGAGGCGAACTGCACAGGAAAAACTAAAATATCAGCCATCATATGACTCCACACTTTTAAGTGAATGTATGCCTACTATAACATCTACAGATCAAATGTCTCCTGTGGTACATACAACATCACAGCAACAGAGCAGAGTGGGGGACTCAGTCACTGAAATGATAGTTCCACAGACCGAGTACATTGCAATTACTCAGTCACTCACTAGTAATTCATTAGCTGAACGTCAAAACTTAAACGCCGTTAATTACAACCAAATTGTTGAAACGTCTATGGTGCTGCCAATAACTGCCAGCACTAAAACCAGCAACAGATCAAGCCCAGTGCTTAAGTCAGACGTGCTTCTGGTAAATGCAACTGTTGCAGAAACACAGGAGTGGTTGCAAAGAAACCGATTTGGCAATCTTATGAAAACTTTTAGCAATTTCTCAGCTATGGATCTTCTTACACTATCCAGAGATGATACCACACTTATATGTGGGCAAGCTGATGGTATAAGGCTGTACAACTCACTAAGATCAAAGCCTGTTCACCCAAGGTTAACTCTCTACCTTACACCTGCTTCTAACAACGAAAATGGCCTTTCCATTTATAAAGCTTACTATCTTGAACAAGCAAGTGTAGCTGAACTTATGAAGGCGACGACTCAGTGCCTATTTCCTGATGACACAACACTGAGACCACAGCAGGTATACCAAATTCTCTATCAGCCTCTCCGTAAAAACATTCATGTTTTGGTAACGGATGATGTAGTTTCGGTAATGAAAGATGAATCCTCTTTTTCGGTTCATTTGGTAAAGACTGAAAACTCTGATAATTTTCAAATTATAATCAAACCATAGATTAGTTCTCTCACCTGTGCAATACATTAGGTTCTGTGAACTCTCTTTTACTGATGCTCAAATTTGTTACAATTCGTTTTCGATAATATTTGTAAAATGTTTGAAATTAGTTTTTAGGCAATATTATAAATTCGAACCTTGTAAATGTCAGCTGCACATTCTGTTGTTGTGTTTAAAGTTTTGTAACATTCTTGTAAAAGTTTTTTAAAAGAAATCTGCGTATGTATTTTTCTAAGGTGCCCATGAGTATGTATTTCTGTGAGTTTTCAACCTGTATTCCTTAATAGTACTCATATTATCAATGGAATGTGTCAAAAGCTCAGGTGTATTTTTATCATTCTCCAATAACATTCATTCTTTTAAATTCCATTAGTTTTCAGCAGTTTTGTCTGCTGGTCTGGCATCTGGTGGTGAGGGTTCTCCACTTATTACCAGTTTATATTCCTGAGCAAACTACTTTCACATTCCAAGCTGAAGATTCGGCCACAGCTTAGCATAAGTTATTGAGTTGAAAGGAAATAATCGTAGATAAATACACTTAACTAAACCATCTATGGGTAATTAAATTGCCACCTTTTACTGTAAAAACTATAGAATTAATCTGGTGTACAAATATCAAATTAATTCCCATCTTAAACCTGGTATATTTACAATTAATCACGTGTGTTTTATGACTGTCCTGTTCCGACCCCAGAAGATAAACCAAAGAATATATATTGTTTTAGGTAAAAGCACAAAATTTTCAGTACAATGTTTAAAAGTTCCATTATGCTGTGTAAAATTGCTGCTATTTGTGTGCTTATCGTTTATTTCCCTTACATTAAATGAAGTCATACTATTGTTGAAATTGTGTTTTAAGTGAAATATTACACACTTACTCATTACTGTACTTTTTCAAGGGATGCTAGGTTTTGAAATCTTGTAGTTTTTTTCTCATTTACATTCAACCCAACCTACCTCTATTCCTGCAGTAGGATAGCGTGCAATCCGAGCTTAAGGCATGCGCGTAATTGATACAAAATAATTTAAAAACGAACAGTCGCTAGCTGGTCGGTTGTGTCCTTGGGCAGGCATTTAGCGAGACATTGCATGAACCCAACAAATTAATGGGTTTGTAGAGAGCCGTTGCAGGTTGCTGCCTATTTCGCTAGATTGTTCCTTGTATAGGCACAGGTAAGCCGGTTACAACACCTGATGCGATCTGCGATTCCCTACGCGCTATCTCGACTCTCGGAGGTGCGCTAATTACTTGAGGTTTTCTGCGTAAAAGACTCTTTGACTTCTGTAGTTCGTCGATAAATGCCTCAGTAGTTTTATAACATCAATTGTATTGAGCAATTGAGGCGATTAACTTAGTACCAATTACGAGTTAAATCGTTAGATGTTGCAACGATATAGATTCCAGATAAAAACTTTCAGTATAGACACATACAAGATGTTACTTAATGCGTTAGCACTCTCTCTCTCTTCTTAAGCAAAAGTAAAATAAACTTATATAGGCAAAGTACGACAGCTGTGGTTATAATCGTAAACCTAATAATGATATTTCAACATGACGGAATGTCAGCGCAAATGCCAGCTGATGGGATCGTAAATCTTATGTAACACATGAAGTCGCTACAGGTTCTACTTCATTGAAGGGACGTGTGAATCTTAAACAACACAATATAATGGCTTCGGTAACCCTACGGTTTGTCGCGAGGTGATCGGACGATCGCCCGTGTGTTAACCCCCTTGGTTTTCCCACTCACGGGGATAAACAATATCTGTAACAATGCAGCCTTCAAAATTGAATTTCCGTAACATAGGCTGCTTGTAACGTGGGCACAGTCAAATACACTCTCTTGTTTCTTTGCATTGGAGAGATATGAAGAATAAGTAGTTGAACGCCTCCTCTATCGGTAAGTTCGTTATTTTTATGGGCCGTTAAAGCAGGCATGTCACTATTTTAAGAAGGTTAAGATTTTGAAAATTTCCGGGAAAAACGGTTCATGTATTTAAATATGTGTTTCTTTCGAAGTTTTTTGGTAGAACGTGTAAATTAATCAGGTTAAGACTTTTAGGAATCCTAACTAGCACGACACTTAGGCTAAATTATTTTTAAAAATCCCTAAAAAGAATTCCCGATATCGGGAATTTTTTAAACACAATAATGCTTAGCAGATTCTTCTGATTGGTTAGGACCTGGACCCCTCCGTAAGCATATAATATTTGACCTCAAAAATGCAACACTGTGGTGAATAAAATCATTTATTAACAAAGGCCTCATTGGATATTAAACACAAAAAAGAGCCATATAATATGTGTTTGGGAGTCCAGGAAATTCAGCTATGGAAATATATATATAGGGGAAGAGTGGGTAAAATGGGCCCTTTAGTTGCAAATCGGATTTTTTACTGATATAAAGCCCGCTGGACTTAAGTTTTTCATGTGGTGTCACCTAATACCAAAGTCTTTACACATAACATGTTAACTTTCTAATAATTTTTGTTAAATATATTTTATCAACAAAGAAAAATATTTTCGTTAGTGGCCCATTTTAGACAAGGGTGTAGTCTTAAAATGGGCCCCGGCCCGCCCTTTTCGACATTACATTTCGCCAGATAACAGTATCCACATTCGCTTCCCATATAAACAATGTTATTACTTTTCTTTTTATGATGTAGTTTTTTTTTTTTAATATAACACTTTGGATTACAGCAATTACTTTTTATTTAATACCCAGTTACTAGTATACTAATGCAATAACACCTTGCTACTTTAGTGGAAGCATAACTATCAATTCATGTTCTTAATAGCATTTAGAAAACCCGTTTAGTTTATTGTGAAACACATAATATGACTGTTAGTGCTAAGTCTAGCCCTTTAGTACTGTTAATGCTAAGTCTAGCCCCGTTAGTTACCAAATGAACACAGGGGGCCCATATTAGACAGATGCCAACATACGACTTAAAATCTCTATAAAAAAATTTTAAAAAAAGAAGTTTTATTTCTACCAGTAAAAGTAGGTCTAGGCTATATAGTTCTATTTAACTACAGTAAAATTTATTTTAGTATTTGATTTTTTCTATTATTTATTAGCAGAAAACAAAAATTGCAAATTTAGATTCAGACCTTCTCAAACCGAAATAGCTACAGAAAACATTGAGTTTGTCGATTTCACGCCCAAACTTCGGTTTGGAGATTCCATAATTTGATATACTGACACTGGTTTTTGCAGCAAATTTTTATTCTTCAAAATATATTGAAAATTGGAGGGGGCCCATTTTACCCACGTGTCCCATTTTACCCACTTTTCCCCTATATATATATACATTGTGTACACACTACCAACATTTCGAATCATTCATATATACATTATGTTAGCTAACGATCAATCCCGTGGTTTTGCGGTATATACGACCGATTCATTTATGGCATGGCATTAAAAATCAAACGTGTAAATAGATCATTACAGAAATAAGGCCATAGTCAAAATTTTATTTTATTTTGTGTTGCAAATAAACAAACAAGTAATTTCGTGTGAAATAATTTAGGGAAATTTTAAAATTGGCAGAGGTGGATGACTTAGTATTTCCTGATAACAAATGTTTCTTATTTTCCGAATAAGATCCTCCCCCGGTCAGTTGGGAGGCATGACCCCGTAATACATCTGGAAGCTGATGTTGCGAGAAAGATGACGGTGTCTGACACTTCTTCGATGGAAAGAAGGGTTTTACCAAGCGGGTTGTAACTAGCGTACAATTCAGCCGCTTTCGCCACCTCAGCCACTTTTTTATCCCCGATAACTTTCCGCAATATCTCAGTGTCAATCAATGAAGGACTGGGAGAGGACACAATTTAATACGAAACCATGTGCTGTTATAATTCTTACTTGATAGCATTCACTCGAATGTCGTACTTTGCAAGTTCTGTAAAACAAAAGACAGCGTTAATCATCAAGGGCATCCGAATTGTAAAACTTATTTTTACTGTACTATAAATATATACATATAAAAGCAGAATATCTAACCACATTATCCATAGTATAGAGTATAGATCATTTCTATACGGTTTATACAGATTGTTTCTGCAAGTAAACACGGATGGATTCCTTAGTTAACAATTCAAACTTGTTATTCACTTTAAGTTTAAAAGTATATATTCATACGTGTCTAGGCCGTACAATAGAACATTGCCTCATGTTTAGGTGTAGTTAAAGAAATATTGTGGCCGATGTAAAACGGTTTGGTCTGATCCCTTCTATCTAACTGTCAGTCCATCCGTATACGTATTCTAAAACATTAGACAACAAGGATAAGGCTAAGCGATTATATATGGCGTATAACCAATTAAGACCTCAATATACCAATTAAGAATGTGACGAGTGGTAGCCTCCCTTAATCATTGTTTTTAAACGAGTATTTTGCTCAGTAACAGTGATGGTGATTCCCCAATGTTTGTTTGGTTGCATGTGCTAGGCTGCGCGCCGATGTTCTCGTTTAGTTGTAAAGTTTTGTAATATTGGAGCAGTGGTTTGTGAAATAAAGGTGTTGATTGTGCACCTGCTAGCTGTTTTCTTGGAAAAAAGTATACGAAGTGGTATGAGCTCAAAAATTTCAAGTGAAAATTTAGGGTGCATATCCAAGCTTCAATTTTTTGATTGTGAAAAAAATTAAGATTTCCTATGTCAGGAGAGAGCCGTTTTGTGAGGTAAGTTTGCATTGGGGAGATAGGGAGAATAATTAGTTTAACGCCTCCTAAAAGCACAATATATTGCTTACAACATTGAACGATGGAGAGCTTGTTGCAACCAACTGGTTTAAGCGGGTTTTTGCCCGAGTAAAAGAAGGGTGAACATAGGTTAAGTATTTTATTGGGTATTTACGCAAGGTGCAGCAAGGAAAAGCGCTTTACACAGGGCATAGCTTAGGTAGGTAGAGGTTAAGTTAGTACAGGTATAGGTTAGGTAGGTAGAGTTAAAGGTATGAGAGAGCAGCTAGTCTAAGGGAAGACTAACTAAAATGCTCTCTGATATTACGAAATGTTATACAGTTTATATAAGACACATAACAGGAAACACATGTTTGTATACACGAGGCGTGGCGGTTAATCAGAAAACTCGCGGGAAATAATTCATCGACTGAAATGTCCAAAACAGGAAATTAATGGCGAGTTCCCATGCATACAATATGGACACATGGCATGGCGCGATCTAGTTGTTAAAATATATAATATTACAATTATAAACGTGTGGGATTCCCACACACTTCCCTTTGTCCATTTTGAAAAGAATTAAATGTTCAGACGGTTCATAGGTTTGTTGGTCACCGTAGGTTGAATCTCCTGTAGCAGTCTTTTGTTGATTCGCCGATTGGTCTTCGGTTGAAATCCTTGGGTCAAACGGTCACGACGCAGATTGATACGATTCGAACACACACACTTGTAGAAAAACCTTGTTGACACACTGGAATGGGAGGCTGAAGATGTCGTTTGGTCTTGACACGAGACCAGCTCGATCCAAACGTACAAAATATAAACTTCCGTGGTAAATATACCACTGTCTCGAAGCTGCCCTTTTCGCTTAAGCGAGGTCCCCATTCCATGCAGAAAGTAGAAAATCCTATTGCGGCACTAACGGCCGGGCAATAGTTAGGCTTCCGTGACTTTGACTCATCACGCTGCTGAGAGGCCTTTTTATCGCTGTTCATCCCGAACACGATTGTGATATAGCACATATACTAGTGCAAAAACGGCACACCTGATAAATTGTTCGTCGTGACCCAGGTGAAAACTTGAAAACTTGACCGACATTGCTTGACCAATTTGCTCTGACGAAGGGATCCATTGAATGAACGGTTGAGCGTGTCCGACTGTAGACTATCTGTGGAATCTGGAAAGAAAAATCGAAAGGAAGCAGAAAATTGAAAGAAAGATAAGAAAGCGATGCGACTCCATATCGGAAGGATACGAGTTCAAATCACACTAGGGGTCAACAAAATGTTGCAACCAACTGGTTTTTGACGGGTTTTGCCGGGGTAAAGACAAAGGAGGAAGCATAGGTGAAATATTTTATTGGGTATTTACGCAAGGTGCAGCAAGGAAAAGCGCTTTACACAGGGCATAGCTTAGGTAGGTAGAGGTTAAGTTAGTACAGGTATAGGTTAGGTAGGTAGAGTTAAAGGTATGAGAGAGCAGCTAGTCTAAGGGAAGACTAACTAAAATGCTCTCTGATATTACGAAATCTTATACAGTTTATATAAGACACATAACAGGAAACACATGTTTGTATACACGAGGCGTGGCGGTTAATCAGAAAACTCGCGGGAAATAATTCATCGACTGAAATGTCCAAAACAGGAAATTAATGGCGAGTTCCCATGCATACAATATGGACACATGGCATGGCGCGATCTAGTTGTTAAAATATATAATATTACAATTATAAACGTGTGGGATTCCCACAAGCTACTTTGCACGAAATAAATTCTATTCCCCGGTCCTTATACAATAACGAAAATTTGAGCGCATAACGTGCGACCCTTCAGTCGTATGTACTCTTAAATCAAAAAACTTTAAAAAAAGTATCGCAAATACATTCTACCAGTACATTCGTTCCAGATTCGTACACATCTATACACATTATTAGCTAACATTTCATATGTTTATTTTTGTTGTTGATGAAATGCGCATTACAAGCTATTTTAATGTTGTTGGCCATTTTTCTTAAAAAGGCCGCATAAAAACTGATACTCCACCGCTATAGTAGTATTTTTATGGTTCATTATTTTTTGTAACATTTTATTTCTATTTGTCCTTGAAAATTTCCCATACATTTTAAATTGTAAAATTTTCTTAAGTTTATTTTCTAGTTTCGGTTTTCTTTGGATAATTGATAATTAAGGTATGTGTTTAAAATGTTTTTGGTTTTTTTTACGTTATTCACTGTGTTATTTTAATTTAAAATTATATCATTAAACATGCAGGGAATAACGGACGCGCGATTCTAAAAGGTATACTTTTGTCGTTTAGATTTCCACATTTAATGCCTCACATGCATTTGTTTTTAGGTTAGTTAAACAATTCCAAATTATCTGCATATGGTGTTAACGAATAGTCTCACCCAAAGCAGCGGTCTTTGTAAAGTGGTCTAAAGCACTCTTCGACATGCTGTATAGAAGATATTGCGGTATGCACACCGATGTTGCCATTGAAGATATGTTCACAACGCAGCCTTTATGTACAATAATTTTTGGATAACTTACAAAATGGTAAACTCTGCTTACCTTTTGTTTGCTTCAAATGTGGCAAGCACAGCTGCGTAAGATAACATGGGGCTCGTGTGTTTAATTGGAAGATATGATCAAAGTTTTCAATGTTTACCTAACGAACCATCATCGAATTATTACTTATTTAATCCGTGGTAGCAAAAATAATTACTTCTTCTAGTGTAGCGCTATCCACAGCACCGGCATTATTGACTAAAACATCGATCGTACCAAGGTTGGCAATTGCAGTCTCGACCAACTTTTTCATATCGTCAATCTTAAGCAAATCAGCCACAATTTTCACAACCTATTAAATTATAAACTTGTGATTTCATTACACCAAATCCATAAATAGCATAACATAAGACGCCAATATCCTAACCTTGGCTGCTCCGTCTAAAGTGCATTTGTCGGCAACCTTAGATAGATTTTCCTGGTTCCTTCCGCAGATAGCAACTGCAGCTCCCTTCTTGGCAAAGGCACGAGCGATTCCTTCACCAAGGCCACATGAGGCACCTGAGCAAGTATATCATGAATTCATTAAACCACCAAGCTATTTATTACCTGTGATAACAACTGCCTTAGTCCTTAGTTCTTCCATTGCTACTGCATCATTTAAAAATTCAGCGCACAGTTTATTATGTCTAGACAAGTTCAGGTGTACTCGTGTAATATGGGTGAGTTAATGTTTAAACGTTTCAAAATATCTTGTGTGCAATGAGGCATTCGTTAAACCCACAGTACAACAAGTAGTTTTTAATGACGTGTTTAGGGGGATTCAGATTAGGAAAGGAAGGTATTTTATACCAGCAACGAAAGAATGTTACAAAACAGTCTGGGAACCACTGCTCTAACTGAGAGTAGTGTACTGTAAAAATGATAGCCAATGACAAAAAATGAGATTTAGACATGGGCAAACTACGGCCCGTGTGGCAAATTCGACATGCCAAGTCTTTTATATTTTGCCCGTCGGATGTTATCGCCATCCGGCAAGACTAAATGGCAATGTCACAGATAAATTATGGTGTCACACAGCTATATTTTGCGTCCCTTGACGCTTCAAAGCTTTTTGGTTTTAATCAGTAATGTACCGTAATTTTTATTTTTTTCAACAGTGATAAACTACATATTATATATAAGTGGCGGGTCGACTTTACCAGACGTAGCACAAACAAAAATTAAAACGCGCAGTTTCAGGAGTATCGATTGCAATTTTTAAAATATTTTACACATTAGACTATGCTTTAACTTGTGAATTTGGCTTTGATACAAAATTAAATTAAGTGTAAAAATTTCAAAACCAGACACCTCAAAAACTAAATATGACAAGAGGCAGATATTGCGCAACCTGCGATTACAATGGCATTGTTATGAACAATGGGGTGATAAATTATTTTATAACATTATTTCCAAGTGTAAACGAATGACGTAGTGATTTTAAAATACACGTTTTTGCCTACAAACAGAAACTATGGATTCTCGAGTAACCTATTCAAACTCGATATTTATGTTTTCTGAATAAATTATTCACGTTTGTATACCACAAAACCATAAAAACAAAAAAATGCTAACATCTCCACACGAAAAACATTTTTGTTCTTACATTGGACTTCGTATTCCAATACAATTAAATATACTACTCCATATTCAGTGGGTATTTCCTTCTTTTTTATATGAAACGTATATGAGACTGACCAATAGTTTTGGTAGTTTGCATTTTTGGGTATTTTTCGGAAAAGAGTGAAAGAAGAGTATGTGGTGTACGCATATTTTTGTTTGTATTTAGATTTTGGATTTGAGTGTCCACCTCTTTCAAACGCACAATACCAATTGTCTGTTTCACGCCCGTGACAGGCATAAGGCACGTGAGTACAGCAGGTAACTCGTAAGAGCTGTTTGACTTGACCCTTAATATTACAAATCTCGGATTACCGCTTCTAGAAAAATGTAAAAAGAGTGCCCATTTTCGCTTTTACCGCTGATATCTCCGCATTGGAAACTGTTTCTTTCTAATTTTAGGAAAGTTAAAGATGTTTAACATAAATCAGAAAACAGGATCAGAATCTTAATAACCTACCCCAGATAATCCATAAAAATAGACATGCGGGCGGCCCGTTACCAACTTTATCACTTTTCCGGAAAAAAACAAGAAACCTAAAACGACTAAAATGATTAGTCTTATTTACGCTTCATAGCAAAAAAAGAAAATGTCCAATCGTGTTAAATCTTCTGGAGATATTGGGCATTTGTTTAAACTACGCAGTGGCAAAATCTAAGTAAGTCGCGCCAGGGATATTCTTTACCGAACCAAGAATAAAAAAACACGACGGTCGTTTTGTCTTGAACTTTTCCCTTCACATAAACCAAGTACAGATTTACTTCCTGAGGTTTCCAATTATGTACTATATTCTTTTGACGTTATAAAACGTCAAACAAAGCAGGATCAATAGGCAGTAAGCAATTTTTATACCTACATACACATAACGTAAATTACTTGCACACATCCTTGGTTTGTAGGTCAACGCGAGCCATATATATTGGCTCTTGTTCCGCCAACAGCAAACATCGAGTACTTGTCTTATTTGTACACTACGTCATACACTTTTTTGTCTATACTATTAACCAGCGCAACAAAAAAACACTGTTTACGGGAGTTTTAAGCTGATATGCTAGTGAACGCTTTACCGAATCACTTGTAGCAGACATCTTAGTTGTGCACATTCCTATTGTTACAGAACAGTCAACGAGGGGCTAAAAACTCTTTATTGAGTTAAAAATGTCATCATGTATATACAAACATATATGCAACTGTTACGTATTTTTTACGCAAATAATTCAAGGGTATAAACCAGTCTTTAAACTCATTGCTAAGAAGATCTACGAATGGTTTATGACCTGGACCTCCTCTGGCAACATTTTACCTCAAATTTGCAAACCGGCATTGAAAATAAACATTTATTAACAAATGGCGTGATCTTTATTAACAATGGCCTGATCGGGAAACATTTAAAACTAAAAAGTCTCTCTTGTTTTTGGCGGGTCTAGGGGGATATGTACATCAATATTTTGGGTCATCCGTATATAGATCATGTTATCTAACGATTGATCGTGAGGTCTTGCAGTTAATGCGACCGATTTTTACACGGCATAACATTAAGTGTTACAATTAAACAAGCAAGTAGTTTTATGCGAAATAACTTAGGGAAATTTTAAGATTGGCAGAGGTTGATTACTTAGTATTTCCTGATAATAAATGTTTCTTATTTTCCAAATAAGATCCTCCCGCGGTCAGTTGGGAGGCACGACCCTGTAATACACCTGGAAGTCGATGATGCTAGGAAGATGACGGTTTCTGACACTTATTCGATGGAGAGAAGGGTTTCACCAAGCGGATTGTAACTAGCGTACAATTTAACTATTTCCGACGCCTTTTCTTCCCCGACAACTTTCCGCAATATCTCAGTGTCAATCGTTGAAGGACTGAGAAATTACCCAATTAAATACGAAACTATTTGCTGTCATAATTCTACATACTTGATAGCATTCACTCGAATGTCGTACTTTGCAAATTCTGGAAAAAAATACAGAGCGTAAATCAAAAGTAAAAACATAAAAAACAGGGTCCCTATAACCAAAATCGCTATATTCTATATACAAGTTTTATACAGTTTTTTGTGCACTATGGATAGACCCCTGAATGAAAAAAACAAACTTATCCATGTGCATGTCTACGTCGTGCTATGTAAAATTTCAACATGTCTAGATCGTGCTGATGTGTATAATTTTAGCATGTCTAGATCGTGCTGTATAACATTTCAGAATGTTTTAACCATATTCTAACAAGTTTGTTTCTGAATGAAACTGTCTCTGAGTTACTAGATCAAAATTGTAATTCATGTTCAGTTAAAAGAAATATTGTTAACGGAGTAACTCAATTTGGTAATTCCTTTGGTCTAACGGTTGACGATTTCTCATTAATTATTCTAATGCATCTAATCACAGTGTGCGGCGAGTATATGCCCATCGACTATAACACACATCAATTAAATTCACAATTGTACAGAAGTAAGGAGTTAATTATAGAGGTATTGTTTAAATATAAAATATACAACAACCAGTTATTGTTAAAAGTACTTACACCTGACAAAACCATTTGTACCCGTATTCTAACATTACACATCAAGGATAAGCAGCTATTATCATAAAAATGCCCAGAAATGCGGTGTTTGTACTTTAAAAAATAAAAACAATATTATAGCAAAACATATCTACAAAATTAGGTTTATTCTTTGGTCCATATACAATAGACCCCAATTTATTTGGAAGATATGATCAAAGTTTTCAATGTTTACCTAACGAACAATCATCGAATTATTATTTATTTAATTCGTGGAAGCAAAAATTGTTACTTCTTCTAGGATAGCACTATCCACAGCACCAGCATTATTGACCAACACATCGATCGTACCAAGCTTTGCCACTGCAGTCTCTACCAACTTTTTCATATCGTCAATATTAAGCAAATCCGCCACAATTTTCACAACCTATTAAAATATAAAATTATGATTTTATTACACCAAATCCATAAATAGCATAAAATAAGGCGCCAATATCCTAACCTTGGCTGCTCCGTCTAAAGTGCATTTGTCAGCAACCTTAGATAGATTTTCCTGGTTCCTTCCGCAGATAGCAACTGCAGCTCCCCTCTTCGCAAAGGCGCGAGCGATTCCTTCACCAAGGCCACATGAGGCACCTGAGCAAGTTTATCATGAATTCAATAAACCACCAAGCTATTTATTACCTGTGATAACAACTGCCTTAGTCCTTAGTTCTTCCATTGCTGGTGCGGCATTAAAAAATCAGGACACGTTTTTTTACAAAGTTTATTATGTCTAGACAAGTTTAATGTTTAGACGTTAGAATATATATATTGGGTGCAATGAGGCATTCGTTAAAACCACAGTGCAACAAAAAGTTGGCAATGACGCCGCACATGATGCTCTTGCTCAGTGGTTCCCAAAAGGAATTCCTCTCCTGAAAAAAATTGCCATTTCAGGAAAGGATTTTGTTTACTTCAATAATATAGCCGGCATGGGACTGCATATGTTTTTGTCAAAAGTATGTTTTAGCGTATTATAGGTAATGCTGTAGTTATTGCACTAACCGCGATAACAATAGCATTGTTACGGCCAAAAGAGTATTTTATAACATTACAGTAAACCCCGCTTAATATGACTACGGATAATATGACCAGCCGCTTATTATAACCAATTTGGTACAGTCTGGAATTTATCCATTTAAAATTATTTGTTTAATATGACCAAATGTCGAATAATATGACCACATTATCTTCATCTTTCTTATTACAGTACAGTATTTTTTTGCCACATAGTAATAACTTTGCCTTTTTAATATGCTTGTGTCTTCAGGATAGGATATAGGATAGGATATTCATGTTTATCCCCGTGAATGGGAAAACCCCAGGGGTTATCACACGGGCAATCGTCAGATCACCTCGCGCCCATCGTCGGGTTACCGGAGCTATTGCAGTGTGTTGTATGTGATAGACATGTTTCTTCAATTTGGTAGAACCCATTAATCCGCTGGATTCAGGCAATGTCCGTAAAGTGCCTTGCCCAAGGACACAACCGACTAGCTAGCGACCAGTTTCGCACCTGCAACCTTTCGATTGAAAGGCGACGCACTTAACCGCTAGACCATCGGGCCGGACGAATGTACGCATGCATGTCGCATGTGCGCTCTGTAATGGCAAAAACAATGGCAAAACAGTCACATCGCTACATATTCTTACATACTGTACAGTACTTAATTTTACCGCCACTTGTACTGTTACAGTACTGTACTTTGTTTACTGCCAACTTCACGCTGTAACTTTGGTTAAACGATGATTTTGAAGGTATTTGGACTTTATAGTGGCGTACTACGTTAATTCAGTCGCTTTCGGATATTATGACCAAAATGGTCTGGTACATAGGTGGTCGTATTTATCCGGGCCTGTTGTTTTTCCAAATGTAATGACGACGTAGGATATTACAGTACACGTTTGTGTCTGCAAGCAGAAACTAAAGAAGGCGTTTAACTAATTATTCTTCCTATCTCTCCAATGCAAACTTACCCCACAAAAAAGCTGTTACTTGAAATCCTGACATAGAAAGTCTTAGATTCTGTTCAATTTAAAATTGAAGCTTGAATCTGCAACCTAAAGTCAAAACCTTCCAAAATTTTACTTAAAAATTTTGACCCTATACCCCTTCGTACATCGGCAACTTTTTTTCAACAAAACAGTCAGCAGATACACACGGAATCAACACCTTCATTTTAAAAAGCACTGCTTCACTAATATAAAACTTGACAAACGAGAGAAGACTCACCACCATTGTCAATTAGCAAACAAAAATAATGATCAAGGAAGGCTTCCACTCGTCACATCCGCCCGCGCATAGAGTTTTTGTTTTTTGTTTTCTTTTTTAACCGAGCCAAGTTTCGAACCCGTGATGGGCTTGTCGCTAGGACCGTTTTTTTGTATAAGAGTTGTTATACGTATATATCGGTCGCGTTAACCATTTGGCCACACGACCGTACATACCGCGCATACAGTTCTTATTTGGTTATACGCCATCTTGGAAACGGCGACCGTTCAGTTTGGTTTAAACCAGGGGTGGGCAACATACGGCCCGCGGGCCGGGTCCGGCCCGTGAAGGGATTTTGACCGGCCCTCGGAATGTATCTAACCATAACCTGCAATGTGGCCCAGGTCCGGCCCGCTGTCTATATCTAACCATCTTCTGTAGATGGTCCGATGTATTAACAAACTTACAGCCCGAGTTTAAACAACTTGTTTACAACTTTAATCGACCACAAATATCTTATTGTTTAGAGTACACTTTGAGTACATTATGATAAATTCTTTATGTGGTTTTTTGGTCTAAATTTTTTTGTAAAGGCGTACATGCCAAGGGTTGCCGACCTCTGCTCTAAACCAACACAACTCAATAAAGAATTTGAACACGAACAAAAAATGCGGGCGGCCCGTTGCCATCTTTATCACTTTTTCAGAAAAAAAACATAAAACTCAAAACCACTATAAATAATTAGTCTCAGTTACGCTCCATAGCAAAAAAAGAAAATGTTCAATCGCGTTAAATCGTTTGGAGACGTTAGGCATTTTGTTTGGGAAAAATTTAAACAAAAAAATATGTTTTTGACGAGTCCAGGAAATTCTGTTATGGGACTATGGACTTCAATGTTTTGGGTCATTCGTATATATAGATCATGTTATCTAACGATTGATCGTAGGGTCGTGCAGGTAATGCGACCGATTTTTATACGGCATGACATCAAAAATAAAACGTGTAAAGAGACCATTGCAAAAAAAAAATATTTTAAATTTTCTTTTTTATCCTGTGTTACAAATAAACAAACATATAATTATTTAATGATTTATTTTGGAAAATTTAAAAATTGATAGAGATACGGAATTACTTATTGGCATTTCATGGTAATATATGTTCTTATTTTCCAAATAAGATCCTCCCCCGGTCAGTTGGGAGGCACGACCCTGTAATACATCTGGAAGCTGATGTTGCTAGGAAGATGACGGTTTCTGACACTTCTTCGACGGAGAGAAGGGTTTCACCAAGCGGATTGTAACTAGCGTACAATTCAGCCAATTTTGTCGCCTTTTCTTTCCCGACAACTTTCCGCAATATCTCAGTGTCAATCAATGAAGGACTGGGAGAAGTTTCAATTAAATACTAAATTATGTGCTGTCATAATTCTTACTTGATAGCATTCACTCGAATGTCGTACTTTGCAAGTTCTGGAAAAAACTAGACAGCGTTATATTCAGGTGTAAATGCATAAAAAACAGGGTCCCTATAACTATAATCGCTATATTCGTGACAAGGTTTTTACAGTTTGTTTAATTAGAACGAAAGCCCCCTGAGTTAACAAAATGTTTACTTTTAATATATATAGTCTCGTTAGATTTGAGCATGTCTATACGTGCTGTATAACATTTCAGAATGTTTTAACCATATTGTAACAAATTTGTTTCTGAATAAAACTGTCTCTGAGTTACCTAATCGAAATTGTTATCCATGTTCAGTTAAAAGAAATATTTTTGCCGGAGTAACCCTACTTGGTAATTTCTTTGATCTAACGGTCGACGATTTCTTACCAATTACTCTAATGCATCTTATCACAGTTTGCGGCCATAATATTTCCATCGACTAAGACACATCAATTATAAATTTACAATCGTACAGAAGTATGGATTTAATTGTAGAATCATTGTTTAAATATAAAATAAACACTAACCAGGTATTTTTAAGACTACTTACACCTGAGAAAACCCTCTATACCTGTATTATACCAAAAAACACATTAAGGATTAGCAGCTATTATCATATATAGCAATGCTTTTAAACTATAAAGAATAGAAAAATACTATATAGCAACACCTGGTACAAAATTAATTTTATTCTTCACTATATATACAATGAACGGCAATTAAGCCAAAAAGCGTGTAAACAATCAGCTCCATGTTTTTACAATTAACAGTAGTATCGCTGCCACATTCTACTAGTATATTCCTACAAGATTTAAGCAGCACATCTTCAACTTGTTAGATAAAACTCTTTTTCTATTTCTTGTTAAAAATACGCATTACAAACTACGCTGGTTTGATTTTTTAATTTTTTAATATGAGGTTGTAGTTGACCGTTTTTTTTAATAGACGCATAAAACAATTAGTCAAATCATAATTATCTCACTTATGTATATAGTCTTACCTAAAGCAGCCGTCTTTGTAAAGTGGTCCAAAGCAGATTTCGACATGCTGTATAGAAGATATTGCGGCAAGCACACTGATGTTACCATTGAAGATATGTTCACAACGCAGCCTTTATGTAAAGTATTTTAAAATATTTCCAAAACAAAAAGCTATACTTACCTTTTGTTTGCTTCAAATGAGGCAAGCACAGCTGCGTAAGATAACATGGGGCTCTCGTGTTTAATTGGAAGATATGATCAAAGTTTTCAATGTTCACCTAAAGAATCATCATCGAATTATTATTTATGTAATCCGTGGTAGCAAATATAGATACTTCTTCTAGTGTAGCACTATCCACAGCACCGGCATTATTGACTAAAACATCGATCGTACCAAGCTTTGCCACTGCAGTCTCTACCAACTTTTTCATATCGTCAATCTTAAGCAAATCCGCCACAATTTTCACAACCTATTAAAAAATAAAATTATGATTTCATTACACCAAATCCATAAATAGCATAAAATAAGCCGCCAATAACCATACCTTGACTGCTCCGTCTAACGTGCATTTGTCGGCAACTTTAGATAGATTTTCCTGGTTCCTTCCGCAGATAGCAACTGCAGCTCCCCTCTTCGCAAAGGCGCGAGCGATTCCTTCACCAAGGCCACATGAGGCACCTGAGCAAGTATATCATGAATTAATTAAACCACCAAGATATTTATTACCTGTGATAACAACTGCCTTAGTCCTTAGTTCTTCCATTGCTATTGCACTTATCAAGATTTTACTGCGTAAACATGCGGTTTTCAAAGTGCATCATGACTAGATAAGATCAGGTAGGCCTATGTAAACTGGGTCAGTTAATATTTGAACCTAAGTTGTTTGTTCTGAAGCCGTTTTGTTTGTGAATAAAAAAAGATTCGTGCTGGTTAAGAATTTCTCAGATGTACAAACATTAGGCTCATGTAATTGTGTCTGTGTAGGCTTGGGAGTTCCCCGAGGTATGACGGGTTATTATTTAACTTCTTTAATTAGAATCTTCTTCAACATGGTTAATGATTTGATAACCTTAATGATTTTTTTCAATCTTTGTTTAACAAAACAATTCATCGACTTATAGGTGTATTAATCATATCTTAAATACTTTTGACCTTTTTCGATTAAAATATACATGACATCAAAGGTAATTACCTTAAGCATCAACTTATACGTTTAAACTGTTCGTACAATTGTCAATGCAGCGAGACCTTTGAATATTTTCATACATTTGATTAAAGTTCTGAAGACTATTTGTGTGTGGGGTTTTCAAGCTATTTGACTCGGTTGCATAGCATTTTGTAAAACCTTTCAATAGAAAGATTGATAATATTTACTTATATTTGACATTTTATTGCGTATGCCGACAAATTGTTATTTCCCAGTGGAAAGATGTGTCTTACCAAATTAAAAGGAATGTCTTAATCATACACCACGCACTGCAAAGCTCCTGTAACTCGACGGTGGGCGCATGGAAATCTGACGAATGTCCATAGGCCTATGTGGTATCGCCCCTTGCGTTTTTCCATTCACGGCGTTAAACATGAATATCCTGGCCTAGTTATATAAAAATGGAAGTTGCTTAGGCCTAGACGTGGGAGTATGATGCAGTCTTCCGATGTTATCTTCGTTTGTTATTGTTGTCAATTTTTTTACCAATTTCCTAACCAGAGATGTAATACCTAGAACAATCAAAATCAGATAATCTAAATTAATGTATTTTAAACCCATAACTTCGAATCCTTTTCTGATATTTTATCCATATCTATAAAGTAAATAATTCATTGGTTTTTGGACGTGTTTTATCGACAGCCATTTGGCCGTTTTTTTTCTTCTAGTTTTCCGAATTATTATCAAAGGTCCTGTTTCGTGTTTTCATCGTGAAACTAAAAATAAACTAAACTAAAAAAATAATAATAATAATTTAAAAAAATGGTATAATAAATGCTGTGGCTAAATACTTTAGACCAGTGGTTCCCAACCTGGGGGTCGCGACCCCCAAAGGGGTCGCGAAGCATGTTAAAGGGGGTCGTGAAGCTGTTGCTAATGTAAGCACAATGGTAAATGTCAATAGGCATGGGTGCACCGGTACGCTCGTAGTATGTGCTATCCTGTGCATAATTTTTCATTGAGACATTTCATTTGGATTGCTTTGTAGCACAATATTATTGCATCAGTATGCGTCCACTGTGATGTCATATCGTCCACTGTGATGTCATAAACTATGACCACTTGACTGTAAACGTGCAAAAGCTGCAAATTGGAACTCTATTAGGGAAGTAGCTTAGTATAGTATATTATACAACAGAAATCAGTCAAGACTTGGAATTGGTAAAGATAGTTAAGGGGAGCATCATATACGTTTAGCTGCAGACCTACAAGGTCAACGATCGCCCTGATTTGTTAATCAATGCAAGTTAAACATTTTTGTGCTAACTTTCTAATTTTGCATTTAGAATACAATATAAGTGTGGGTCACGGAATCTTAAAAATTTTTTAAGAGGGTCGCCAAGACAAAAAGGTTGGGAACCACTGCTTTAGACTTTTAGAGGGCACTTTTTTTTAAGCCATAAAATTTTACTTTGTCTTTTCCCTCGTTGTCATGAGATTGAAACGAGAAGTAGCCTACAGTGTTTCCAATTATATATTTTAAATAGAAAGTCAAAAACTTAATTATTTTACGATATATATATATATTGCAAGGGAAAAGTATTGGATATTGTCAGTAATGTAATATTAATGCGATGGCAGACGATTGACCTAGGTAGTACTTCGATTACTCACCACACTTAAAATTAATGTTCAGTGAAGCGTAATTTTCTGGGTTGTGTGTTTCCATTTAGTTAAACAACTGCCACCGATCATAGTAAGCGTGTTGGCGTATTGATAACGATGAGTGGAAAATGGGATAGCGAAGTACTTTAAAATATGAAACATATAGTTAGTTATTTGCTATTGTAGGTATGATGATAAGCGTGTGCGCAGATGCTACTGTTTACCGTTGACAGATGGGAAATATGACGGAGAACTAAAATGGTCGAGACTCGAGAGATAGAAATATGGAAATTAGTTGAACTGTATACTTAAATAATAATTCAGCGGTTATAGTAAGAGTTGGAATTAGAATTAGTTCTGCGTTTGAGATTGTTGTTGGATGCAGGGTGGAATTAGTTTCCATGCATTTAGGTAATCGTTTTAGTTTTCACTGTCTTTCCCTTTCCTTTAGGACTCCTAAAAATATTGATTATCTTTTTAAACCAAAGACAGAACAGAATTAAAGTGTGCAGGCTTCCTAGATTTTCAGGATTGAAGTATCATTTGTCATTTAGTTTTCTCATATTATCTATTAAAAGCTGGGGTGCTAAAATTTTAATAAAATTTATATATTTTCTTTAAAATAGAATGCTGGCTGCTGTACCAAACACAACTGTAAATACCTGTGATCAATTTGGTTTAAAATGTTAAAAAGCTGATTATGAACTTCAATCCGTGCTGTTAACAACATGAAATCTTCTGTAGCATTAACTCTTGGGTTAACTGGAATTCTGTTTTTGGGTTCATTGGTGTTTTTAAATAATGGTAAGTGGTGTCAAAGAAATATGTTGTGGAAGTAGTGATAAATTAGCCTATGAATGTTTTAACTCTTAATGATTCCTAACAAACCTAAAAATCTATTGATATGTTCTGTGCAGCTGGTATTGTCTGGCTAAAATAACTTCGTGGTGGCCAGACATACAGCTGTAAGAAAGGTTAAAACTGGGTTTCTGCTATAATTGCTACAGGATCGCTTGGGCCGCTTGGAGCACTTGGACCACTTAGATCGCTATTGAAACTAATTCTAACCATGTCTCAATCTCATACACTTAATCTCAACCCTAGAACTAACTTTTACCCCAACCCTAACATTAATATCATAATCTTTATTTTGGTGTGAAGTTTCCCTTTTATACTTTTCTCCGAGGCTGTTGTAATTACGAAATATAGTGGGCGATCCAAGCGATCTCTTGTTGCTTAGCTGATTTAAACCGGGGAATCATTGGCTGAACAAAAACTTATCTACGCTTAAGTCATACATAACACAGTGCAATTGCTCTGTTACCAGAAAGCAAAAAAATTTGTTGCATGCCACTTTAGGAATTTTTAAAAAGAAACAAGTGTGACTTATATTGACTACAATACAAAGTCATTAGTTTAGTGTATGGATATATTTTATTTCTTTTCAGACTTATTTGAAAGAAGCATAGGTGAAAATCTCATAAGAGCAAGACGGTCAACTTCTGTTGGTATGAATATTTTGTTAATAATATCTTGCATTAACTTAAATTCTTTAATGATAAGCTCCCCTGATAGCTAAATTTGCATAATTCAACCTTATTTATGTTTATTATAAATACATTGAGTTATATATAATTCGACTTAAGTATGTATAATTAATGCAAACTAATTCAATTAATTTTCAAAATAACCTTCAGCTGTTAGTCTATGTACAGTTCATAGAGCCCTGACATCATAGTCTGGCATTTGGCATATATTTGTGCCAAATACAATAAGTAAAATTAGGTCAACTGCATACAATGGCGAACCGCATATTAATAGCTGAAACTTACAAAATATAAGTCTGTTTATTTAGCCTCGCTATGTCTATAAAAATAACAATTTACATAGCTTATATAGTACCTTTAATTTTTATGGTAAAAGTTTGAATTCTGAGTTAAATAAAACAGTTAACGATTGGTAGCTGATCTAATAATACTAAGTGACAAGGTTACCTAATTTTATCAATCTAATTTATAAATGTTTCCAAAAAACATAACAACCGTCTTATTTGGTAAAATACACAAAGGAAATGACATCAGATAAATATAAAATATGCAATGTAATATGTTGCACAGCACCATTGCTTTAAGTATTGTACTGCAACCTTCTCATAGTCCCTGCATTAGCTGCAATTGACAGTTTACCTTGAAATGTTTTTAATCTAAATATTACCTTGGATATTTTATAAATTTGAAACTAAATAATTGTGGAGAACAAAATCTAAAAATAAATAATTTATAATCATCACAAAACTTTTCGTTTAAATAAATTATTCTTTATTCCTTTTTCAATCGAATCCGAGAAAAGATATTATTTGTTATTTCAAATCCATGCATTTTGCTCCAAACCTAATAAATTATTTTGTTTAAGTCGACTGTTTAACCTAAAACTAATAGAATACCATTTATATCCTAGTCAATGCTTCCCAACATGAATCAAACACAAGTCATTCAAGTACCGGTACAAGTTCAGGTATTAACCATATATATTACAAGAGACAGAATTCTTGCCAAACATGTCATGATATTTCCCGTAATTTATATTTGTGATAATATAATTATATGTTAATATTATAATTTATATATATTATATATATATCAGTAATGCAAAAAAAATGTTGGCACTGTGAAATTTGCTCTAGGTTTTTAACTCTTTCACTCCCGGCCAAATGCATTAATTTAAACATGCTGTCCCGCAGTGTTTTTTACAGTTTTTGGTCATTTTCAAATTAGCACAGTTTTTCACAAATTTATGCTATGATTTAATATTTAGTATGGTTGGAAAGATAATTTATCCCTCTTTTAAACAAACCGCACACCTAGAATATACCTCCAATAAAGAAAATATTATGTAAAGTTTAGTGAACACCACTTTTTATGTAAAGAAAATTCTGCTCGACTTTGAAAATTTTGAGGTGCACTGACAAACGAAATACTCACTAATTATTGGTATGCCCAAATGATATGAAAATTGGAATGTAGATTGTCTAATAGTTTTTGTACTCAGGAAAATTTCAACTGTATTTGTATCTTCAGTAGTTTTTTTACTATTCCTAATTGAAATTTCCCTTTATTCTAACTATATTATGAAAAATTGAACCAAAACACATTGACGTTTTTAGTTTTGTAGAACAAAATGAGTAAAAAGTATAAAAAAGAACAGTGAAGGAAGTGTAAAAAGGGCATACAAAAGCAAACAAACACAAATACTATATCCAATATTCTTCAAAGCAGGGCACACCGAACTAGCTAGTCTCGCCGCCTTTTTCTTTATCGTGCGCTCAGCAGGCCCAGCTGGATTCATGCTTTGGTGAACACGAAGCATAACCGCCTGCTGAGAAAACGTCACCAACGCTCTCCTTTTTATCTCAACGGCACGAAACTTACAGAGAATGTAAAGAAAGACTTGCTTGACAAAAAGAGCTTCTCCGCAAGTTAACGCGACTCCTATTGGCTGAGTTAGTCACCTGTAAATTCGTGTAAAATCGATAGAAATTAGAGGCGAAGCCTTGAAAAAGAAAGGCTATCACTCCTCGCATTTTTAATATTTCTCCACGAAAATTACAGAGAATAAAATATAGGGTTTCCTTGATCGAATGAGCCATAGCTGAGGTCTCTATCTTTACGCATTGCGGAGAAATCGTTTTTTAGATTTGCACCCATTTATGTGCAACGCGGGATACCATGTTTTCCCACCAACTCGCGATATATGGCGAGTTGGGACGGAAAGAGTTAATATGGTATACAGTAAATAGTTATATAACGTATATTTTCTTTGTTTAATAAAATCATTCATTTTTACTCATCCATTTGTTTTTTGTAGTCAAATAAAAACATTCTGATAGAATTATATGCTATTAAATAAATACATTTATGCATTATTTATTATTAATTTAAAGCAACTTGACACATTTTCTAATTGGATTAAATTCCTTTCAGGACACCGATACCAAGTGATAACAATCAACTGGCAACGGGTTTCCAACCCATTCATAATATCGCTATGGATTATATTTGCTGGGCTAGCAAAAATTGGTATGTGCAAATAACACGTGCTGGGATCTAGCCTGTGGTGATGTAAACCGGCTACAATTTTAAACGTTGTATTTTTATTTTCATACTAATTATTTTGTGATGTCTTACTTTAAGTCACTTCAGTCTAATGTATTGCAAAAACTACAAAAAAAAAAAAAATATTTATTTATGTGTTACCGTATTTGAGTTAAAAAAATTAAAAAATGTGGTCTTTTATTTGTCATCATAGTTATTTCTCTACAGCATTCCATGTCATTCAAAAGTATGTGTCCCGAGTTCCCGAGAGCTGCATCCTCATCTGTTTGGGGCTGATTGTAGGAGGAATCGCTTACTCCATCGACAAGGATCATCGAATCGAGCAGCTCCTCTTTAATCCCGACACATTTTTCCTCTTCATTCTACCGCCAATAGTGATGGAGGCTGGCTATTTCATGCCAAAGGAACAGTTCTTCGATAACCTGGGAACAATCCTGACCTACGCTATTATCGGAACGATATTTAATGCACTTAGCATTGGCGGTTCTCTCTATGCATTCTATAAACTGGGATTAATGCCAGGTACGTCTATATATAAAAATGCATAAACTGGTGTCATGTTGCTTGTGTCAAGTGGATGATCAATTCCAGTTATATTGTTTTGTATGATATCTTTGTTTGTTGCAAGTTTTTATTAGAAAAATATAATTTTGATTATATTTTTAATTCCAGCCCAAGTTTAATTTCTTTTGGCTGAAATTTTTCCCTTTTTCACACATGGTATCATCTTCTGATATTGTTATTTCCATGGTGGTTTTTAATAACTGTTAATATGGTCCACATCAAAACTTCTTCTTGTTGCCTAAAAATATGTATTGTCACATACAATCTGTTGTTAAAGGAATTGACATTATTGCAATTTTATTTGTTTAAAAATATAAAACCGTTTATCAACATCTCTATTATCAACAATTTTTCATTATTGTAAAAAATAACAAGTGATTCTTCCCAGGTATGGAAGAATACGGGGGTTTGGACCTTTTGCACTGCCTTTTATTTGGGAGCATAATATCAGCCGTCGATCCTGTCGCCGTGATATCGGTTTTTGAGGAAATCCATGTGAACGCTGTGCTGTACATCTGTGTGTTTGGGGAGTCGTTATTGAACGATGGTGTGGCAGTGGTGAGTGCTTGTTTGATTGCCGTTTTAGTGTTCCGCACATAAATCTTGGGCTTTATAGCATTTTTATGTAGCCGCTCTGTTCACCATTAATACGCCACACAATGATGATTCATTGTAGTTTGTGGAATTGGAATATGACCGACCGGACGACCGGTTATGATTACGTTGCCCATTAAAATTGATTAGCCATTAACCTGTGCCATTTCTTAACTGTAGATTTACATTGGCTATCTGCAATAGGCCTATTCTTCAATATATAAGGAAATGTGCTATTTTTTTCTTAAGCATGTATATGATAAATTATAATTTCTGTATCTACTTCATCCTGTATTAAAATAATTCTGATATATATTCGATATTTACAGGTTTTGTACAAAATGTTTGAAGGATATATTGAGATTGGCCAAGCAAACATAATAGGGATTGATGTTGTAGCTGCTATTGCCTCTTTTTTTGTTGTCGCATTTGGGGGTCTGTTCATTGGAATATTCTTTGGTTACGCTGGGTCCTTCATCACCAAATACACAGTTCACAATCGCATAGTGGAACCCACCTTTGTGTTTGTAGTGTGCTATCTGGCTTACCTCTCAGCTGAAGTGTTTCATCTCTCTGGAATTATCTCGTAAGTGTTCACACATTGTTTTAGATACAAATCACAGCTTTAGCACTTGTAAATTCTATATATAGTAATGATGATATTCAAGACGAAAAATGGCCACCCACACCATTCAGTAACTTGCATCGTTTCTCAACACCTCCTTATTTCTCTTACTAAACTGTTTTAGTGACACTTATTTTATTAACTAGCATCGTTTTTTAACACACCTCCATATTTTCTCACCAAATTGTTTAACTGCAGAATCGTCTTCGCCGCTTTCACAATGAGCACCTACGTTGAGCACAACATTTCCAGCAAATCTCACACCACAGTAAAATATGGCTTAAAAATGTTGGCCAACATTGCCGAGACCATCATCTTTATGCTGCTCGGTATCGCAGCCGTCAGTGACTTCTGGCAATATTGGAACACCGGTTTTGTACTCTGGACTTTAGTGTTTATCACGTTATACAGAGCAATAGGTAATATGATGGCAATTTCAAAAAAGTGACTTTGCTCTGCAGACAATACATTTATGTGGTGTTAAGATTTTATCTGTCAATTGTATCTAAACTATCATGAAATGTTAAAACACTTTACAGTATGATAATGTTATGGTTTTAATTAGCTTGGGGTGATATAGTACCAAATGTAAACAGTGCAGCTTGCACGTTTATGTCTAGCATGAGCAGGTTTGCATTTTAAGGCACTGACCGTATTTCCTTCCTCATTAATTAATCAACCATTAAACAACAGGTGTTGTGGGATTAACTTTTATTGTGAATTACGTGCGACTCGACAAGATAAATCGTGTTGACCAGTTTGTAATGGCATATGGTGGGTTGCGGGGAGCAATTGCCTTTTCTCTGGTGTCACTAACGCGTCCAGAGCATGTGCCAACCATCAAAACAATGATCTGCTCATGCATCGTTGCTATATTATTCACTTCCTTCGTCCAGGTATGAATATTAATTTTGAAAATACAATTTTAAATAGAAAATGTAACTTAATTAAACAATTCGAAAAATAAGGTTTACTGTGTGTACTTTACTGTGGGTGCTTTTATATTTTAAAACATTGTTTTCAATATGTTACTCTATTCTACATTGCAATACAATTTCACACCCAGTTTTATAAAATTTCATTTTATAAATTTATGAAAATTTCATACTCTGAAAAGTGGTATTTGCACTGTCATGCATGCTGTAAGCACATGTTTAACACACTCTATGTTCTCATCTAAACCTCTTGCTTTGCCTCAATAATTTATTAGTCATTGTGACTCTACACTGAGCTCTTGTTACAGGGCTCAACCATCCGGCCAATCGTAGAGTTGCTTCATGTTAAAACGTCGGCCAAACACAAGAAGTCCATGTTTGAAGATATCAACTTGCGTGTAAGAATATTGAACGTTTTTATTTCCAGCATAACTTGCCTTAAGCGCGATTAACTTGCCCTGAGCCATACTTTACTTAGTCATAAATTAGTTTTTATGTTCGTGTCAGGAGTTACGCGCTGATGTTCTATCAATAAATAATACGAAAAGTAATTTATTTTTTATGTACATTCCATAACTTATCGTGAATGATTGCATTTTGATTAAGTGTTTCTTTTTAGGTATTTAGTGCAATGATTGATAAAAGGGAAACATTTAATCCTGCCTCTTGAAATACATATATCTTCCACTTTAAAATATCACACTCCCATACTGAGCGTATTAAATCTCCTTATTTTACATCAGATGATTGACCATTTGATGACTGGGGTTGAGGATATAATAGGCCACCATGGCCATCATTACTGGATGCAAAGGTCAGTAATATAAAAGAGCTCTCTACAATTATCCTATATATAGGTTCTGTTGGTATTGATCCTTGTTCCCACACAGAGTGCTATAAATCAATCTGTAATTGTTTTATAGCGATAAATTTACTCTATATAACCAGCCATAAATTTAAACCGTAGTTCTCGCATATTAGTGCTAAATTTCTCATCGAATGTCCACTTTAAGTATACTAGACCGTAACGATAAAATTATCAGTATTGTAAGGTATAAGCGTCTGTAACCACCAAATTGTGTATATAATATACATGCGTCAATCAGAAAGCCAATAGTACAACGGAAAACCATTAGTCAACAAACCTCTAGGGTACAAAGCTAAGTGACGCTGACATTGCAACTCAGATAAAAGAAACATTCCCCCTTTCCCTGGATTAGCTGCAATATTTTGCCTTTGATGCTCACTTTGATTGAAGTGTTAAATGATCTAAATTTGTTTAAGATGATATATAGGTATATGTATTATAAATAGCTATTCCCTTTGAATGCTTTATAGGTAGTATAATGCATATAATCAATATTTTTATGCAAATGACATGTATGCATGTACCATAATGCTTATGTCACATAATCCTTTAAGTGCCAGTTAATACTGAACAATTATTTCAAAGAGTGTTATTCCGACATTTTGATTACATGAAAAACATATATTTTAAAAACAAATTTTACATAAAAGCTCGAACACTACATGAATAAATATTTTTCACAGCAAAAGCTCTAATCCATACATAAATATACAAAACTGTATTCAATGTAAATAAATATCATAAATAAAAAAGTTGTACACTATGAATATCGAATATAAAATGTCAGTTCAAAATATTTTAGTTAAATTACCCTATTCATAATGATCACATATATATACCACAACCAAGATATGTTTAAACATGAAATTCACAAGCACCATGTACCAATCCCCTGTAAGGTAAGAATAACCTTAAATAATCCGACCGCAGACTCCAGAGGTTGAACATGGAATATTTGATGAAATGGTTCGTGCGTGAGCCGTACAAGACCAAAGATCACGAGTTGCTGGATACATTCCACAGAATCAACAAGCGTGATGCTGAGGATTTGGTCGAGGAATTCGAGCGGGGTAAGATAAACATATAGTCTCGTTTATCGCGGTACAAAGAACTCACTTTTTCAGGCAACAGTGGAAGTGAAATTGCGTCGGGCACGTTTGCAAACTTGTTGCTGCCGTATGAAATGAGAAGGTCTCATTCACATGCCTCCTTTAACCACCTAGTGTAAGTTAAAGTTTATTTGAGAGGGTTGTATAGTACAAATATTATTAAAAAAACAGTAGGCAAATGCTAGGTACATTTCATTATGGGCATAAAATCTCATACATCATTTCTCTATATTTTTTCTCCCTAAAAATAAAAATCAGAAAATTTATTTTTCCTTTTTTTATTTTATTATTCCATTTTTTGTGCACTGTGCAGTTTCATTTTACAATAAACAATTTATCCTCTCATGAGACCAAATTTATCTGTTTTCTGTTTCTGTACATATTTATTTAGCCATCTGTTGCCACATTGATTTAAAATAGTTTACCCAAGTTACCTACATTTTCTACTCTATTTTAACAACAAATTACCTAAAAAATGAATACTTTCTAAATTGAAATCTAGTTTCTGTATCAGAAATAAATATCACTGTTTCAATGACATTTCTGCAGGCGCTTGCAAGGTGGCATGGACACCTGCATTGACATGCACGCTCTGGAGGCTCAGGGCAGGGCTAGTGGGGCAGGTCGAACTACAGAAGAGGCTGACATTCATCACATGCTGCAACAAAACTTATACAAGCCGAGAACAAGGGTAAATTACATGCATGTCACTGACAAGTTGTAAAACTAAGCAATTTAAAATCTCTTCCTTGTTTGTATAGCTGATACTTACATTTTCTCAGTTGCAAATTGGGATGCACGAAAAAAATAAAAATGTTGGGATAGAAGAATTAATCAGAAAAATATTTAAAACAATTGGCTCATGCATAAATAACATGTCACAAAAGATGATTAATTATGAATACTGCTAGCATTTTACTTTCGTTTCGCACCATCAAAACAATGAAAAACGGTTGTACAGCAAATGTGTTTATTTAAACAATGGGGAAGGGTTGTACAGCAGAGTTGTTTATTCAAACAATGAAAAAAACTAATAGGCATATTGTATACGAATAACGGCATAGCTCAAAAGGAGAGAAGGCCAACAGTTCATTTTTAATTAAAACCGAATGTTTAACCCCTGTAATTTTATTCATGACTCCCCTTCATCCAAGGAAAAGTCACGAATATCGCCGTGGTGATATAGAGGAAGATGGGTCCAGGAAACGGCAGGAACAAGAAATTCTCATTCGTCGCAAAATCAACCGACCCAGAAAACACCACAAGCACAAGCACAGTAGACACAAGGTAACTTTCCAGTATGACATAGCGTTGCGTAAAAAGTAAATTACTGCTATGTATAATCTGGAGCATAGATATTAAATTAAAGGGGAATATTTAAAATTAATGCTACCATTACCACACACTCGAACTTGTATGTGCTATTAAGGTGGTGGTTGAGTTTGATTTAAAATTATATGGTAAAAATATATACCTCACCAAAAATGTTTTTTTTCTTTATTAAATTTTTATATTAATAAGATTATTTATAATTAAGTTAAAGAGTACTTGTTGTTTATTGCGCTTTCTCATTTCAGAGTTGCGATAGATTAATTTTACCTCCTTTTTTATTCGAGAAAAGTGTGTGTACGTTTGCGATAATTTCACAACTTGGAAATGTGTGCTTAAAATTAGAACCTTTGTCTGCCTGCTCTGATTTTACTGAAGCACTGTTAACCACCATCATCATTACATTTGTGTCTAATAGAGTATAACTAATTCTGTGAAATGTTGCATCAAAGCTGTTTAAAGCAGTAAACAATTTACTATTGGTCGATTTTGCAAAGAATACTTGAACAATAGAGCATTAGCTAGCTAAGTTGTGGATAAGATTAATTAGTCAAATGGAAATGCCTGTTATTGATTCAACTCATGATTGTTATTGCTTAATATTGATTATTTTAGCAATGTTTTTTCACAAAATTCTCCCTAGAGTAATTTTATCCAATGCAGTATGCATTTAAATGTGACAAATCCAGTTAAAACCAACTGACGCTCCAGAGTCCAGTTCATAATATAATATAACATCAGCCTATACTTTTTGTATGAAACCGTGTTTAAGTGTAAATTCCCATTGGAATACACTTGTTTTATTACTGCAAAATTGCTTCATTTATCAAAATAGCTTGTTGTTTGGGTATAATTTTTGATTTTCCATTTAAAATATTATGTTATCTTAAACAGAAGTAATAAGGGTTATTATTCGTAAATTGGGTGCAATTTGGCGTCTGGCAGGTCTATAAATACACACATGTGAGTATTTACATAGTTATCAAGGGTTTATCAGGTGTGGGCCTGAAGAAAAAAACTTTTTATTTATGTTATGGTAATACTAGAAACATTTGCTTTATAACGATACTAATATTGTGCTAATAATAGTAATAGAGCTTTAAATCCTTATTTGAACATTAATCTATGTAATGATAATTAAGTGACATTCTGAGTCTTGAAAATAATACAGAAACTTTTTGTGTATTAATGTTATTGACATTCTGTGTTGAATTTTCGATGGCAATTTATAAATATGTTACTAAATTCATAAGCAAACTTTTGGGTTAAGTTTGTTGTTTCCCATTCAATAGGCTACATACACCTGACTAGTTTTATTTGCATTTTCAGGGGCGCTCATCATCCAAATCTCCTTTGGCCTGTGGCACATCAGCCCTTGCAAAACACCACACAGGTATGTTCTTCTTGCTTTGCTTGCCATCTTCGGTGGAATCCAATGTTCGTTGGGACATTATGTAATCATTCTTTGTAATAAACAACTGATTTGTTTGCGGGGATCACATGTAACCGTCTGCGTAATAACTCGATCATTGTGTTGTATTTTCGCGCCTAACATCTTCTGTTCTTTTGTACGCCGTTCCTAGAGCCTTGCACGGAAAGCACAAGATTGCTTAGTGGTAAGATGTTTGCATGGCTGTAGTTCATCAACCTAGCATGTTGGTGCAATGGTGTAGCGTGCTTGTTATTACTCATCAAGCAATAAACCATTAAAGAGCATGGTCGTTAAACTGGGGCATAATTCATTCATGTCACACAACTAATAAAGTTCTTAAAGTACCATGATTTATCAATTTATGTTTTTTTTTTCTCCATAAAAAAGATAACATCTGTACAATTAAAATTGACAGAAAAAATAATGGTAACGCTTACACTTGTTTTAAAAAATCATATTAGATAAATTAAAAACAAAAACAGTTTAACTGACCATGCATAATTTCATGTATTGTTAATTTTCTAATATATTTTTTGTATTGTGTGGCTATTCACAACAATTGTTTTGATACTTATAATCCATTTATACTGTATTCATATACCACTTAGGTTAAAATTGCAAAATATAGTTGTATTTAGAGTTCAGACGAACATTAAAATACAACTAAAATAGCCTTCAAAGTGTAGTGTGAGCAAAAACAACATATTTAACCATCATCCTAATACTGGGAACTTTGTATTTTCTCCCTAAACAACCTTAGCAACTACTTCTACCATAAACTTCCTTACACTAATACTCCTTCAGAAAACCCAAACACATTAGTGATAAAACTAATTTTAGCACACTATTTAAGTGGCATTGATTAACTTTTAAAACTTTTAAAAGAAAGTCTGTGTGTACATACATCAAACACCCATCTGAAAGTTACCTTGTCGGTGAAGTATTTATACATTGTGCTCATGTCCAATTTTTGGTTTGTGTGTGTACCATTTCATATCAAAGGTTTTAATTCTTTTAACCTTGAAACAAATTACTGTAAATGAATTAGTATGTTTTTAATTTTTATTTTTTTGCAATTTATACAGTTCAATTTTGCAATTATTAATTTAAATGCTAAAATTGTTTTGCAATCCTGCAACATACATATATATACTTATACATATATATCGGTATATATATATATATAAATATATGATATACATACTTTATTTAATAATGGTTTATCAAGCATGGTATAGACAGGTATAACCAAGCTAACTCAAAGTTAGAATAAAAATTGACCTTTCCAGTTTTAAAGATTTTATTAATAAAGTCAACTTTGTTGTGTTTCTTCGAATATAGCTCCGAGTTTTGTGGTGCAGCCACAAGTAGAGGTGAAGGTCACTCCACCAGATGAAGACCAGGGCATCACGTTTACTGCAGGGAATAAAAAAGGTTGGTGGATCTTTTCCCGTTCGACCTTTTTATAGCAACATGCATAAATTTTGTTGGAAATGCACGACGATAATAAGTTTAATCAAATCAAACTCTACTTTATTCTACTTTGGTAATGTTGAATCGTTCATATTTAAAAGTGCGCGAATGAAGATTTATTTGTGTGGTCGGGCTACGCAGAATTGGAGCAAACATGGCGACGTGTTCTCTTGTCTGTGCTTTACCGAAACGCAACAAAAATTCTCCTGTCATTGTAACGTTTGAGTTCATTTCTTTTGACCCTTTTGCCCGAACAGCGCTGCCCCGTAATGGATGGAGTATGGCTAGGAACCCTCTTGGGTTCATGAGTTCATTTGAAGCGCTGCCAGAGGAGCCGTGCACAGGTTTGGTTGGCCCCCTGTCGTGTTGTCATTTTGTTTGCTTCCGCACATCTTAGTTTCACTTTGCTTGCTTCAGTTTCCCGCCATTTGCTCGCCTTATTTTCAGCATGAACATTCTTTACAACATATTTTAAAATATTAAAAAAACATGGAAAAAAACCTCAGAAGTGGAAACTTGTGTGGAGACGTTCAGCATGTATAAATGGTTAAGTAAAACTGTAATTATGTTAAAATAAGAACATGTCAATACAGTGAAATTATCAGAACCCTTGTGGGGAAGTCTTAATTCTAAAATATCTCAATCTCAATATGGAAAGTTACTTTAATTTTATCATATTTGGCTTAAACTATCATTAATGTATTACACTTCTGGTATGTCCAAGTTAAAACTAGTGTTTACTAAAAATCAAAAACTGTTTAAATTAAAAATCGATTTTTAACTGTACTTTGAATATTCTCAAAGTGGAAAAGTTTTATTCTATCTATTTTTATAATTAATTAAATTCCTAATTAAATTATTAATTGTTTTTCCTGAATGTTCATCTAAAATTGTATAATCATGGAAACTCAGCTCACTCACCACACGGCAACACACAGTCAAATTCACCATGGTCATTATAATATGCTTAATCACTGCACATATGCATAGTTCTGTAGATTAACATGATTTAAATTACAAATTACACTAATTTTAGTACAGTAGGCTATTGTGGTATCTCTATAATTTTCCTATCCAGCCATTTTATAGTTAGTGGGTAAGGCCAAACCTTATACTTTGTCAAAAAAGATATATCAAACACCCATGAAGCATATCAATGCGATAATGTACAAAATAATTCAAAATAAATACAAATGTGTGTTATTTTTTTATCCTTGTGTATGAAAGGTAACTTAGCCAGGCATGATTTTGTAGACATCTTCTATTAGTATTTACTAACACTAACCAATGATGTGATACTAGTAGCTATACGAGCTAATTTATTTATCTTCATTGTCCATTTTATTTGAATTTATGTGTTGTTGTTGTTGTAGTTAGTAAGTGGGGTTTTATTTGCTTTTATCTCTCTGTTGTTTTACATTTTCTTTTTTAGACTTTATTAGATGTTTATTTTGTTTTGTGATGTTATGAGTTTATACGACCCTGCTAGGATCAGGCTACATGTAGTTAGTTAGTAACGTAACATATGCAATTAGGCTAGTTATAGACAGAATAGACCTAGAGAAAATAGTTCTGTTTAGTGATAATTTTATTTTTAAGATAATATCTGTAACGAAATGCATTGTATACTTGGTTTTATTGTTTTTTTTCTTAGAATATCCTACATTTTATGGCTTATGCCAAGATAGATCAAAATAACTTTTGACAATTTAGTTACTTAACTTTAATATGCTTTATTTGATTTACTTTTAAAAAGGCAGCATGATGTTTAATCATGCTAATAGATGTTAAAATTCGCATAGTTTATTATTATGTCATATATTATAATAAATGTATTTACTTTGGTAGTTTTACCATAAGGAAATAAAAAAACGCCACATTTAGAATGAAGAAATGAAAACGTATAAAAAAATACAGCGTAATTAAAAATTTGCTTCAATATTTATCGTCCCACAGAGGTGGAGGTGGCGACAGAAGAGACAGCGGTGTCGGATGTAAAGGAGGAGAGCGTTGCGATCGACCGCGAGTTGCCGTGGAAACGAAGTACCACACTTCAGGATGTGGTCAGCGATCCTCATAACACAAGCAACTCTGCCTGTGAGTAATAAATGTTTTCCTGTGTATTTCCAGCCGGTGTTGAGTGGTGTGCTCAGTTGTCCTCTACACCATGTGGTGTGGGAAGTTCACCGGATGCTTTTGTGTGCTGCTTCCTCTCATTTTATAATTAAAAAGCGAACAATAGAAAAAAACTCCCTCTTTCTTTCAGTACAATAATTGTAAAATGAACAGAACAGCTTATAAATAATATTCATTATATCTTGGCAGCATGGTAATAAATAATAATGAAACCTTAATAGTAAACACCTATTTCCAAATGTAGATTATCAACTTTAAAACTTTAAGTGTGTTTTTAAAGCTATTTTTAAACTGTGTAAGATATAAACAAAACAATTTGATCAGTTTGACAGATATATTAACTGTTTAAATTTGTTTAAGAGACGTTAACTTCAATGATGAAAAAAAGTTTTTTTTACGGTTATTGGAAAATATGCCCAGATACTTACATCTTAAAAAAGAAATCTAATTGTGCAGTTGAGGAAGATGAACCTCCTCCATCCAATATCTTGGAGAACGTGTGGCCTAGTAATCCGAACAACAAAACCGACAACAGCAGCAATAACAACACCAACAACAACAACAATGAGAATGAGGATGATGGCCTCAGCTTGGAAGGCTTACATTTCGAAGTAGATTGGCAAAACATGAGTGAAGATCATATTTAAAACTTTATTAGTACAATCATTAGATTTATACTTGCACGTGGAATTTCAAAGTATTACATTTAATAGTCGATTTTTCAGGAGTTCCACTTTATTTAATGTAGAGACTCTAAAGTGCGCTCTGCGTTGTTGTTTTTTGTCTGCAAGGCATTGTATACTGTTTCTATGCAATAATTGCTAGTTTATTTTCTTCTAGTAAAATGGACCAATAATTTGTGATTTCTCGACCAATCTTTGCTCCAATAATTTCTCTCCAATGAAACTAATCATGGGGTGAACGTCTGGCTTCTGATATTGCTCTAAAATTGTTTATTTTTGCAGCCAGCACTTCTGGCGGAAATAGTTTTGTGGTCCAGGTTGTTTACTTGATACTGCATTTCCTCCCACTACATAACTAAGCACATATTGCTGTTATTTTTTTGAGAATCCACCTTAAATTTTATTGGCTGTTCCATAGCTGCAATTTATTGTATGAAGCCTAACATGCACTTTTAACGATTTTATTGGATACTCTGTTATTTTCGAAACGACAATTTAAGTGTATATGAAGGTTTGGACTGGTGTTAAATATTGCAAAAATTTTGTAACAAATTGCTTTGGTCAAAGATTTTAGAGTAATATATACAAAAGCACAGAAAAATAAAATGGTCTTTTCCTGCCTGTCTTGTTTTCCTGTGATTGAGCCGAATTAGTTGTTTTTCTTCTAGTTGGCATAGTATTCATTCTATGGCATGCATAGTAATCCAAAGACGAAAGTGGTGCTTGCCTTTTCACTAATCTGATGATTCTTCAAAAAGCTGATTCAAAATAATCAAACTACTTATTGAACTTGAATTTAAAGTAATACAAATATCTGAAGGAAACCCATGTTTCCCTTTGTGACACGCATGTAAGATCGCTTAGTCTTTTCTAAGAACTGTCATTTTGGTAATCAGCAACTACCCTCTATTTTTACAAAAAACGAAAATTCCGACAAGCAACAGTATAGAAAACCAAGTCTTTTTTTAGCGGCAATATTCTTTTACCGTTCGATAACTCTGATCAGGAAAGGAACAGCTATCTTTAAACAAGTTGGTTAAATCAACTTCACCCACTGCTTTATGAACCGTTGCAAGAATTTGAAAATTGTTTAATATAAAATATAATTTATTAATAAACTCTCACTACGAAGAAGTACAAAATGCAAATTCTAAATTTTAACCACATTTCCTACGAAGTTACAGAAACCTGGTAAGTGTATATATTTTCAGTTTTTGAAAGAAACAAATGGCACAGGAGACATTTTAAGGCAAAATGCTGTAGGAGATAAAAAGTTAATTATACATGATAACAAATACACTTCATATTTTATCAAACTGGACGTTTTTTATTCCGGTATGCTACATTTCTTGCATCTTTGCCCGTTCCCTCAGTTCGTTTTTAATCACACGAAGCACAGCTAAAGCCTCCACATTCAAGTTCAACTTTCCAACGGTCTCGTTTTCGTTCCGCAAATCCTTCACTATGACATCACTATCGATGATGTCACGACCAGAGTCCAGAATACTAGCAAGATCCACCGACGCCGCACCTAAAATATGATATTCATGTTTATCCCTGTGAATGGGGAAAACGCAAAGGCCGTTATTACATGACCAATTATAAGTACCTCCAAATAACACGTTCTTACACACAACACAAAATGATTTCAGATTATGTAGGGGAGCGTTCTGCATTGACAAAACACATCTGTAAGGAACCGAGTAATCGCCAGATTATCAACCAGCGTTGGGTTACCAGGGCCGTTATAGTGTGTTGTGTAGAAAGTTGAATTCTTTTTGTTTGACTAAAAGTAGCTATTTCAAACATATTTACCAGCCTTCATTTTTTAAATTCGTATCTTATGTCTAAATGCACCAAAAGTATATAGAACGATGTCTGAAACCGTTGGTTACAATCTTACCTATTTCCTCACAATCTCCCTCTTCCTGATTGGTAGGTTCGGATACCACGGTGAGTTTGAACGTGGTTTGTCCGTTACGAAGCATATCTGTCAGCACTTCCCTTTTATTTGGGTTTTTAGC
>CH000526.1:43757-54137 GCA_000149265.1 Ciona savignyi | reverse complement strand
TATAATTTACATGTTTCTCCAATTTAGTAGAACCAATTTTTCCCAATGTTTCGACAATCTCTGTAAAGTACCTTGCGCAAGGACACAACCGACTAGATAGCAACCCTTCGACTGAAAGTTGACGCACAAAACCACAAGACTATTTTGTTGGACTAAAAGGATTCTAGACCATCAAAGATAAAAAGCCAATAAGTACCTTTTGTAAAGTTGTATACGAGCTTCGAATCTTTCGTTGTTGGCTTACTAACAGCGTTGGGAGTTTCCTCCACCTCCCCCATGAACTCGTACTCCACAAACAACTGCTCGATGCTCGTGTCACCCCATATACTCGTGTCGTTGTCCAGAGTCAGGTGATTCACCGATATTCTGATGGTGTCTGGGTCCTGGCTCTATTTGGGGCGGAACAACAACAATGATAATGAGGATGATGGCCTCAGCTTGGAAGGCTTACATTTTGAAGTAGATTGGCAAAACATGAGTGAAGATCATATTTAAAACATTATTAATACAATCATTAGATTAGGATAGGATAGGATATTCATGTTTATCCCCGTGAATGGGAAAACCCCAGGGGTTATCACACGGGCAATCGTCAGATCACCTCGTGCCCATCGTCGGGTTACCGGCGCTATTGCAGTGTGTTGTGTATGATAGACACGTTCCTTCAATTTGGTAGAACCCATTAATCCGCTGGGTTCAGGCAATGTCCGTAAAGTGCCTTGCCCAAGGACACAACCGACTAGCTAGCGACCAGTTTCGTACCTGCAACCTTTCGATTGAAAGGCGACGCACTTAACCGCTAGACCATCGGGCCGGACGGATTTATACTTGCACGTGGAATTTCAAAGTATTACATTTAATAGTCGATTTTTCAGGAGTTCCACTTTATTTTTATAGGCTCTAAAGTGCGCTCTGCGTTGTTGTTTTTTGTCTGCAAGGCATTGTATATTGTTTCTATGCAATAATTGCTAGTTTATTTTCTTCTAGTAAAATGGACCAATAATTTGTAATTTCTCGACCAATCTTTGCTCCAATAATTTCTCTCCAATGAAACTAATCATGGGGTGAATGCTGGCTTCTGATATTGCTCTAAAATTGTTTTTTTTTGCAGCCAGCACTTCTGGCGGAAATAGTTCTGTGGTTTAGGTTGTTTACTTGATACTGAATCTCCTCCCACTACATAACTAAGCACATATTGCTGTTATTTTTTTGAGAACCCACCTTAAATTTTATTGGCCGTTCCATAGCTGCAATTTATTGTATGAAGCCTAACATGCACTTTTAACGATTTTATTGGATACTCTGTTATTTTCGAAACGACAATTTAAGTGTATATGAAGGTTTTGACTGGTGTTAAATATTGCAAAAATTTTGTAACAAATTGCTTTGGTCAAAGCAGATTTTAGAGTAATATATACAAAAGCGCAGAAAAATAAAATGGTCCTTTCCTGCCTATCTTGTTTTTCTGTAATTGAGCCGAATTAGTTGTTGTTTTCTTCTAGTTGGCATAGTATTCATTCTATGGCATGCATAGTAATGATCCAAAGACAAAAGTGGTGCTTGCTTTTTCAATAATCTAATGATTCTTCAAATTCTGATTTAAAATAATCAAACTAATTATCGAACTAAACATTTAAAGTAACACAAAATTTTGAAGAAAACCCATGTTTCCCTTCGTTTTTTTCTGCGAGAAGCTCGTGACACTTTGCTAAGAACTGACATTTTGGTAATCAGCAACTACCCTCTATTTTTACAAAAACGAAAATTTCGACAAGCTACAAATAGAAAACTAGTCTGTTTTTCAGCGGCAATATTATTCGACCTTTCAATAACTCTGATCAGAAAAGGAACAGCTTTTACCTTTAAACAGGTTGTTTAAATCAACTTGACCTACTGCCTTATGAACAGTTGCAACAATTTGAAAATTGTTTAAAATAAAATATATAATTTAATAATAAATTCTCACTACGAAGAAGTACAAAATGCAAATTCTAAATTTCAACCACATTTCCTACGAAGTTACAGAAACCTGGTAAGCGTATATTTTTAGTTTTTGAAAAATAAACAAATGGCACAGGAGACATTTAAGGCAAAATGCTGTAGGAGATAAAAAGTTAATTACACATGATAACAAATACACTTCATATTTTATCAAACCGGACGTATTTTAATGCTATAGCTACATTTCTTGCATCTTTGCCCGTTCCCTCAGTTCGTTTTTAATCACACGAAGCACAGCTAAAGCCTCCACATTCAAGTTCAACTTTCCAACGGTCTCGTTTTCGTTCCGCAAATCCTTCACTATGACATCACTGCCGATGATGTCACGACCAGAGTCCAGAATACTAGCAAGATCCACCGATGCCGCACCTGAAATAGAATATTCATGTTTATCCCCGTGAATGGGAAATGCAAAGGCCGTTATTACATGACCAATTATAAGTACCTCCAAATAACACGTTCTTACACACAACACAAAATGATTCCAGATTATGTAGGGGAGCGTTCTGCATTTACAAAACACATCTGTAAGGAAGTGAGTAATCGCCAGATTATCAACCAGCGTCGGGTTACCAGGGCTGTTAAAGTGTGTTGTCTACAGAAAGTTGAAATATTTTCGTTTGACTATTTAGCTATTTCAAACATATTAAACAGCCTTCATTTTTAAATTCGTATCTTATGTCCAAATGCAACATAAGTACTTAAAACGATGTCTGGAACCGTTGGTTTGGTGATTAACAATATGTAAGAACAGCATAGGAGAATGTGATTAATGTTATCTCACTTTCGCAGTCAATTTAAAACAAATACCATTCCGTAGTTTAAACTTAGAAAAAAAAACAATCTCACCTATTTCCTCACAATCTCCATCTTCCTGATTGGTAGGTTCAGATACCACTGTGAGTTTGAACGTGGTTTGTCTGTTACGAAGCATATCTGTCAGCACTTCCCTTTTATTTGAGTTTTTAGCTTTATCCACCTTCGACTCTGTAAGAGAGATAATTAGGATAGGAGGATAGGATATACATGTTTATCCCCGTGAGTGGAAAAACCAAGGGGGTAAACACGGGCAATCGTCAGATCACCTCGCGCTCACCGTTGGGTTTTCCTTCAATTTAGTAGAACCCATTCTTTTACTGTGTTCGGGCAATGTCAGTTAAGTGCCTTGCCAAAGGATACAACCGACTAGCTTACGGCCAGTTTTGAACCGGCAACCCTTCATTTTATCATTATATCCTATACTTGTCTACACCGTTAATTTGTTTAAACAAAAGTTGCAGTGGTGGTGCGAGACATGTCCTGCTAATTTATCACAGTGGCTCAGTCAGAAGAACAGAGGGAAAATAGCTCGAGGTTGTGGATTCGAATCACACCCATGGCGGTATCTGTTCTGCCACCGTTATTCTATATGATACCGTTAATAAATGATCAGGCTGAACTGGGTCATGAACTAATATCCGTTCTTGTGGGATTCTGGACCACATTGAAATAGGATAGGATATTCATCTTTATTCCCGTAAATAGGAAAGCCAAGGGGGTTATCACACGGGCAATCTTTAGATCACCTTGCGCCCATTGTTGGGTTACAGGCGCTATTGCACTGTGTCGTACATGATAGATACGTTCCTTTACTTTTGGTAGAAACCATTAATCCGTTGGCTTCAGGCAATAATCGTAAAGTGCCTTGCCCAAGGACACAACCGACTAGCTAGCGACCAATTTCGCACCTGCAACCTTTCGATTGAAAGGCGACGCACTTAGCCGCTAGACCAACTGGCCGGACAGACAGATCTTATAACAGCAAGTCAAACTGTCACCCAGTAGAAGATAAAAGAGCCAGGTACCTTTAGTAAAGTTATATACGAGCTTCGAATCTTTCGTGGTTGGTTTACTGACAGCGTTGGGAGTTTCCTCCACCTCCCCCATGAACTCGTACTCCACAAACAACTGCTCGATGCTCGTGTCACCCCATATACTCGTGTCGTTGTCCAGGGTCAGGTGATTCACTGATATTCTAATGGTGTCCGGGTCCTGGCTCTATTTCAGGCGGAAATAATCACAGTTTTAACATTTACCCTTGATTTTTAATTTAGTTTTAAAATATACTCTTAAATTAACTTAGATTTAAGCATTACAACTTTTTTTACATATATTATTTAGCAGAGTAACTGCACAAAGAATGTTGACTTATTTATTCTTTCTACCAGTGTGTTTGTCCATAGCGTGGTTAATGCAATTAAAAGTATACAATGGTGAGCATTTATATTGATGTGTATTAACCTCCGTTGTTTTAATATATTTATCCTATTTTTTATAATAAAAAAGCGAAAAATAAATGACCTAAATTAATCAATAATTTTACACTGTTTTTACAAAGCAGATGTACAGCATAATATGTTTTTTTCCAGTGTACCTTGCACTATGAATTTCTATTAAGAATCAACAAATTCCACTAGTTTTATTAAATAACTAAATCACCACAAACAACCTCCCACCAACCTGTACATCCTCTGTGCTCGGGATGGTTGTTATTTCCTCCACATCCCCGGTCTCTTCCAATGATTGCTCCTCCTCCTCCTCCTCTTTGCTCCCAAGATCATCCACATCCACTCCTTCATCCACTGCATCCTCTGAAAGCTCATGGATCGACTCAATGTCTTCCGCAATCTCATCTTCGGATTCTGAGTAGAGAAAACAGGACGTTTATTTGATGAAGTTTACATCCCAGCATTTGGTGGGAACACATCTGAGGTCTATGCGGCATCCCCCTTGCACGGCTGAACGAAGGGCAAGAAACAGAAGAAATGGAGAGAAGAGATAGTTGAATGGACCGCAAGGGGGCATCATGCTCTATACACATAACAAACTAACTTACATCCCCATATTTATTCCCGGTAATAGTAAATCAACACTCACTGCAACCACCTTGAGATTTATCCGAATAACTTAGGATGAGGTGGTGAATATAGTAAAACTCAATATCATAAGTTTTATTGTCCACCTTCTGCTAGTGGTGAAAGGTCTTTGTCATCCACTTCATCCTCTACTTCCTTATTCGGTTCATCCCCATCCTCATCCTGATCTCCGGCATCCTCATCTTCAGCGTCGACTCCTCTCACGAATGTGACGCTGCTATCTTTGGTCGGAATGTCTGAAGCAATTGAATCTTCATCATCTTCCTCCAGACCACCATCCTCATCCTCAACATCCGGACTGAAGATTCAGATCAAAAAACATTTTTTTAAACATTTTCTAAGACTTATCTGTGTAACTTGTTTACATAAACTAAGTTTGTACGGTTGTGTGGCCAAATGGTTGGTTCAGCTAATACATATGAATTTAGTAAAAATAAATCTCTCTGTTTAAAACAAAACTGTTTAAAAAAGTTATTAAAAAAAACTGTCAATCAGTCTGAGTTTGAAACTTCACTCAGTTAAAAAAAACAAAAAACTAGATTTACCCAATTACAGGGATACACATGAATATCCTATTTTATGTTGTAATGTAATACACCGGGGCAAGATAAAGATAACTGAGTGGCTTACATTTCGTCATCCATCGGAGCAGCATCTAACATCTGATCTTTATCATCTTTGAGAGATTCCTCGGCATCTATTATCATCTCGTCAATATCTTCCTCTGAAATCTTATCTTCTTCTATTTCAGGCTTGGGCCGAATCTGGGATCAGTGGAGGTGGTGGTCACTGGTCATTGTTCCGTTCATACATTGTTGTGTCATTGTGCAAGTAAGTTTGGCAATTTCAAGTCACGAGGTACAACACCAATACCAAGTTTGCCAATGTAACGTGTTTGTTAATATTAACAAGATAACAATTGGCATGTTATGATTGAAACAATAATGGTGCATGAAATAATGGCATAGGACCTCGGTTCTATTCTGTTGGTTTAGGGACAGACGGACCATTCGCACTGTGCTGTTAGAGATAAAAATCTTGGATCTGTACAAAACGAAGGACTGCGTAGGCATTTGCCAAGAATGTTTTTTTAATCAAGAGCGACAGTCAGGGGTTCAGCAGTATAAATGGTAATAGTTAGGTTCTAACACGAAATTCAACAGGATTTTAATCGGATGCCAACCTTAACCACTAATACCAGTAAACACAACCATGGCCTCAGTTCCATTGTTCCACCACAATTCATCAAATACAAATTTACATTATAAAATAAACATATTATTAGAATTATTACCCAAATTATAAGCTACAAAAAAAACAAGTTTCAGTGATTTCAAAGTACTGGACCATTATCTACTCACAGATCTTGATAGGGGTACTGGTTTTTCCTTTTCAGGTTCGACAATTGACACTTTCTTCACCTAAAAATAAACAAAAATATAAACTATGTACCAAATATGCTCATGTCAGCAGATGATCTGTAGTTGTACAACAGCCGATTCACCAATTTATTGTATTTAACACACATGGCCACTCTGAAGAACTATGGTTTGGTTATTCAAGAAATCTAATTACTTCAGCACAGATTAAGAGACCGGGTATTTTAACCTAGACAGAGAATTATCTCATGGGTTCAACAGTAGCCATACGTAACTCCTACAATTCCCTTGCATGCATTAGTTATAAAACATAGCAACTTGCCATTAAGTTTACATATTAATACAAAAAAACGTTTCTTTAGATATTTACATATAAAATAAAAAAAAGAGGATTTAAAAAAAAAAGTAAGATACGTATGTTTATGACAAAAGTGCACAACTGACAATTATTCTATGATGTAAGAATACAACATGCCCTAGGCCTTCAGTCGAGTTGCTGAAGCATGTCCAAGGTATTTTGCAGGTAGAATATGTTCTATATTACTCAAGATAAAGTAGTAGCAACAGTGGGTGTTACAAACCGGTGGAAGAGAAGTGTCCGATCGAACTGGTTTCGATGTCTTGGGGGTGGAAGTGGTTTGTGGAAGGATACTACGCAGTGTGTTCGGCTTTGCACTGGTTGATGCATTGAATATTATTAACAGGGACTACTGATACTTTTGCCTGTTTACTCAAAATATAAAATTTTGAGCTCAAAATTATTCAATTTATACGAGGAATTGGCCTTCAACACGATGTTTTTAGAAACTACTTGTACTAAAAAAATATTGTTGGCACAGATGTTAACTGTAAAACAGCTGGTTGCTTATGTTAAGTAGCACCAAAAATTAAATTTTATGCTTAAAAAAAATATGTAATCCATATACAATTTTTAGATTTTTGTGGTTTAACTTCAAGTATTCAAATGAAGCCAAGATATCAAGTTTTCCAATGTAACATGTTTGCAAATATGAACAAGAAAATAAAAGTTTTGACTTTATTCTTAAAAAGGGTAATCAACAAGTGGAATTCTACCTTTGAGCTCGCTTCTTCGGTGTAACTGGTGGTTTAGCGACGAGTTTCTGAATCTCTTTGATTTCTTCCTCGTCCTCCATAGATGCCTCGGACTTGACAATGTTGCTCGGCGACTTGTACGGGAGCTGCCACCGGAGGGAAACCTCGATCGTACCATTCTCGCTGCCGTCTCTCTAAGGATTCGAATATGCAAAATTGTTATTTAGATTTATCCATTAAACCAAAATAACACGTTTTATGAACAAAACAAATATTTAAAAATTAGTTAATATTTAAACATTTTTCAAATTAAACATTCCGTCAAGTTTAGTATTATCCTCAGGTACAACATGAACTATCCCACACAGGAATGTCAAGTACAAATTACTTAGCTCATCAGCTAATTCCTAGATAAATTGAAGTTTTAAATGAAATATGAATTCTGTGGCTTAAAAACGTGAACAGAAATATTATGGATAAAATTGGATATTTATAGTTATTTCGGTTAATGGAAACTGTGGGGTCATTGTCATTTGTCTAATTTTTTAACATTGTCAGTCAGATAACCTTGTACCCACCAAAGGGGTAAGGATTAATACTGTTTTTGTTAACCCTAATTGTGTCCTGACATCATTCTATACCAAGAACACAAACAACTAGCCAGCCGCTGGGTTCGCACAAACGACCTCTCAGTCAAAATAAACTTTATATTGTTACATTTTTAAATTAAGGTAAGACAAACTATTACAACTTTTATTGTTTTTTTCAATTTTATATTGTTATTTACAACTTTATCTTATTATTTTTAATTTTATATTGTTATTGACACCTTAATATTGTTATTTACAACTTTATATTGTTATTTACAACTTTTTATTGCTACATTTTTAAATTAAGGTTAAACAAACTGTAATGATAGACATCCACCCACCCTGATGAGTTGAAAAGGAGCTTTGATAAGCTTTCCATGTCCGAGTGGAATAAGGTCGATGATAGCTTTGCCAAGATAGGATGATATCTCTGGGTCGGTGTCATCGAATACGTAGATTGCTAGTTTCTATGTGGATTCCAAAGCATTCATGGTTATGGTTCAAATCGCACAGCAACCGTTGTTACTCATATATCAGGGGGATAAACCCCAGAAGCTAATGTGTGTGATCATTTATGTTGTTTTCAGTCATAAAATTGAAAATTATTTTTCACCAAGATTAAAAGCCATTACTAATTACAGTAAAGGGCGACCATATAAGGGGTTTTTAGACTTTTAGATGTGAACGTCCATGATTATATAACTGGCAATTAAAAAGTTAGTTTAATAAACATTGTAATAATGTACTTGAATCATGTAATTCAAAAGGCATTAAATAAAAAGAAGTCTTTGATTCTTCTTTTATTGTATTTAGTCTTTGATTCTTTTTTTTTATTCTTTCTTTATTGTTTTTATTGTGTTTAGCACAAAAAAATGAACTGAATACTTCTGATTTGAGGTAGGCATCAATATCAGGGTTCATTTGTACAGGGTAAGCCTGTTGGTCATCGAAGTGTGGATTGTTGGTGCATGGGATGATGGTTGTGTCGTGGTCGGCAAAATCAAAGAATTTGTAGACGCAGTAAATGTTGGGCTGGATGCCTGGGGGTGGGAGAGGGGTTAGAATATTAAATAATTATAAAATATTTACATAAATAATTAAATAATATTTACATAAATAATAAAATAATATTTGAATAAATAATTAAATAATATCTAAATAAATAATTAAACAATATTTACAAGTATATAAATTTTAAATGGTAGAAATGTACTACTAGTGGTTGAACTTGAAAAAGCCACATTTCCTTGTTAAATTGCTGATTTTGATAAAGAAATGCTGTAAGTATCGGTGTAGAAGACTTGTTTCCAACCCGAGTAATGTTGGGATAAATTACAATAAAGATTAAAAAAATGTGTAGTTGCACATTTATTGTTTCATGCCTAAATAAACTTTTACTACTTAAGACATAAAACATTTTGGAAATATTGCTGTGAGTTTTCTTGAATGTTGGCACAAACTATTTATCTTTTCTTCAGTAGAAAGCCATATACATAAAAAGATTAGGAAACACTGGTATAAAGCAAAATAATAGTTGTAAAGGCAGAAAGAAAAAAAAACCCGCTTCCATTATTTCAATTATTGAGGTAAAACAATTCGTTTTCCTCTTTTTATACTAATGGATAAGGTGTTTCTGGTAAAACTATCCTATCCAAAAAAAGAAACAATTCCTAATGGCAAGTACGAGACACCCTGCACAACTGCATTAAAAAAACTGATTTTTCGACATGATGGGAGGATAATTGAAGGTGAAATCGCACCTTCTCTCCTCGCTTGTACGTGATTGCACGAGATGATCTGGATGAGGAGTTGATTAAAGTTGTCATCAGTGGATCCCATATCGGCATCCATCTCTTCCAAGCTCTTCTTCGTCACCGCCGTGTTGGCTGACATATATCCGAGAGCTTTGGTGCGCTCCTGAGGAAAGTGGATGTTGCATGATGAGATGATGAAGGCATTGGTCGCTGTTACTCTTGATTAAAGTCAGTTTTAATTCCTGTAACTTTTGATCGAATGAACGAGAAAACAAAAGAATGCTGAAATTGGGAGTTTATCAACTTTATGTACAGCAACTAATTACTGCATTGCAACGAATCATCTTTTTGTATAACAATTCCGACTGCAGACGTTAAAATCTATCAACTACCTACGTTTTGACCCTCCCTTTATTGCAACATTTTTGTCTATACCATTTGTCTATATCTTCTTTTTGTATCACAACCATGACTCATGTATAACAAGATACATCTTTGCTATGATTTGGTCTTTTCATAATATTATTTAAAATTTGCTCTGTGCTATAACAATAACTATGTTTTTCTCATCATTCTCTGATTTATATTGTGCTGCATAACAAGATAAACATCTTCATGAGCAACTTTAACATGTGTGTGGGTGTGTGTGGTACTACAGTTGGAAATATCTTTAGATTCTGTCTCTGAC
>CH000526.1:22054-41288 GCA_000149265.1 Ciona savignyi | reverse complement strand
AACTCAGTTTTTTTCACATTTTTTTGATAATTTTGTACATTTTTTTAGATACAACATGGCAGGTATTAATAGTTTTATCACCCACCTCGCATTCTTCAGGATAGGCGTGCTGACAAGCTCATAATCGTAGAAAGCGAATGTGGCAAACAAAGATGGCTCCCGGTCTTCCAACGCGCTGATCGCTGCAGCACTGAGTGATGCCTTCGTGATGTGGATCTCGAACAGATTCTCTCCTCTCTCCAGGTGGACTGTTTCATCCAAGTCGTCCCCAACTTCAATCTGTTGTTTTCCAGGAGAATTTATATGAAATCAGTGGAATGGAGTTTGAATTTGCAGTCGGCAATTCCTTACACAATGATGGCTTGCTGGTATATCTCAGCTTGATTTGTGCAAGTTTTACTTTATTATTTTGTTTGGACGGTTAGTATGGCGGTTTAGTGCGTCGACTTTCAATCAAAAGGTTGTAGGTTCGAAACTGGTCGATAGCTAGTTGGTTGTGTTCTTAGGCAAGGCACTTTATGGACATTGCCTGAACCCAGAAGATTAAAGGGTTCTACTAAATTAAAGGAACATGTCTATCATATACAACACACTGCAATAGCTCCGGTAACCCGGCGATAGGCTGGAGGTGATCTGACCATTTATTTAGATAAAATCAGCGGAATGGAGTTTGAATTTGCAGTCGGCGATTCCTTACACAAGGATGGCTTGCTGGTATATCTTAGCGTAGTTTGTGCAAGTTTTACTTTATTATTTTAAACAGAAATATTTTACGATCATTTTTTACTAAAAGAGCGGTGTTAATGTAGTGTTTTTTAAGCATGCAAAAATTTATAATCTACTTGCAAAACAATCAAATTAATAAGTGGCATTTAAAATTAATAAAATGTGTTCGTATATCAGTTTCCATTAAAATATAGTTGAAAAATATCAAAATTTATCTTGTGAAATCTTAGTAATCATAATTTTATGTAAATTAAAAATGTAGAATAAATTTTGTAAGTACTTACATCATCTTTTTCAGGTTGAAACTTGAACTGCTTTGTCCCATATGCAACATCATGCAGTTGGGTTTCTAGTTTCTAAAGGCAGGAAAAAACAGAAAAATAAACATAAAATATACAGACAGGTAAATAAAAGTATAAAATTGTTATCCCAATCTCAGGAAAGAAATTTGTTTTGTGCTGAAATTTTGGATACACAGAAAAAATATAAAAAAAAAATTTGAAATAAAATGTAGTTTAGATTCTAACCTCTACAAAGATAGTTCAAGAGAAAAAATGTCTTGGTATATAAAAAAAGTGATAGGTGATCACACATTAGGAGAGCTACATAGAAAAAGATCATCTACCTTGATCCTGGCGGCTCTAGCATCAAGCAATCGAGCGAATCGATCAAGTTTTTCCTCATATTCCCGCTTCACTGCCTCCATCTGGTTGCTCACACTTTCAACCTGTTCACAATTGATTTTTCCACGTAGTACTTCATATGGTTTGATCGGATAGTCTGGTGGTTTAGTGCGGCGCCTTTTATCCAAAAGGTTGTAGGTACGAAACTGGTCGCTAGATAGTTGGTTGTAACCTTTGGCAAATCACTTAACATATATTGCCTGAACCCAGTGGATTAATGGGTTCTACCAAATTAAAGGAATGTGTCAATTATACAACACACTGCAATAGCTCTGGTAACCCGACAGTGGCACGAGGTGATCTGACGATTGCCCATGTGTTAACCCCCTTGGTTTTCCCATTTTAGGTGATAACATGAATATCCTGTCCCATATTACTGACTACTTTTTCAAGCTTTATAGAAAAGTGCATTAATTACAGTAAAACCGGATAAATTAGAGAAAACACATCAAAAATCTTGATTAAAAAGTTGCAGTAAACCCCCAGACAGTACAAATAAATGGGACTAATAGCAATAGATGACAATAATCCCTAAATCATAACAAATTACCAAATAAGTATTTATTTCAAAAGCATCTAATAAAACTGTTATTACCTCAAGCTGATAATCCTTATTAATCTTGTGTTGCATTAGAAGCATCTCTCGTGTTTTGTCCAACTCGTGAATTGTCTCGTTGTATTGAGCTTGGATTTCCGCGAGCTCCATTTCAGGGTCTGATGGACGACAAGATGATGCACAACATTATAAGTAAACAGTGGTTCTGTGGTTTAATTATGCTGTTGTATTCTTGTATTTAAGGTACTTGGTAGTGAATCGAAGTGAATGAAAAGCGAAACACGTCCGGTTATATAGCACGAAATACAGGCAAAGAATGTAACATACCAAAGTAAATGATTATTACATACATGCGGACATGATTACAGGGTCTGGAATCCTGCATGTATTACTGCAGGCGTAGAAATTAACGCATTACCCCATTTCCCCAACAAGTTCCCTTCGGAATTTGGATGGGAAACCATTTTGGTTTTACTATTTTTTTTGTTGGTCATGCTGGTGACAGGCATGTCATGTCACCAGATTATTGCCTTGAAAGGGTTATGCAGTCAGGTTAAAACTTTCAATCTTGTGTATTTATGTACTCAGCTATGTTAATACATTACTAACTTTAAATCAATTACTTGATTGCTAAACTTATTTTTAGGAATACTTGCTTTATATGTATACATAGATGTTTAAACTTAATTTGCTATACTTTTGTCAGAACAAATAAGTCCAGGACCTGCTCTGTTTTGAATAATTACCACTCACATGAATATAATCCAGCTTTTAACAGACAAAAAAAACATCAAACATTAAATGCATGCATATAAGTGGGTATTTCAAAACCATTGTCTTTCATTTCATCATCAATGTTTTCAAGGAAATCCGGACGATTCTTCTGAGCAGCAGCATGTCGTTTCTGTCGTATGACCGATAATGCTTCACGTAGCTCAACCACGTCAACTGAATCATCTAAAAGACGAATAGGTTGGGTGTGAATGAAATACCCCCGCTCAAAGTGTGGTTAATGTGTCAGGACTCTGTGATCCAAGTTATCAAAGGATCTTAATTAATTTTTTAATTTTAAATAAATAAACTAAAATACTTTAATAAGAGGTGAACATGTTGGAATTTTTTTAAAACAACACATCTTGATGTCTGTTATATGTGAACCTCTTTTCAGAGATGTCAGAAAAAATGCAAATGGAAATGATAAACAAATCAAAGCCAACACGAATTTCTTTTGCACTACGGAGTAACCAAAGCCTTGTACACGGTTTGTCTTTTATGCATGTTGGTTTAGCTTTCATGTAACTACAAAGCTCCATCATGGCGCAAGATCACCAAGCTAACCTGATGCGGTGTAAAGTCGGATCCTCTCCCGAAGCTCTTCGTTCTCACTTCTCAACCTCACAGCTTCCTCATGGATCTTTCGACTTTCACTGTGCAGTCGGCTCGCAAATCCTTGTGTAGCGAGGTATAATGAGCTCAAAAAGTTATGTTATGGGTATAAAAAAGTAAAAGTACATCAACTTATGTTAACTACCTAGAGTTATAATAATGTCTGTTTATAGTATTGTCTATTAAAGGTACACAGAATTAACTAGCAATTAAAAAAAAATCGGTGAGAATGAGGCAAGTTAACTCGATTACACAACCAAGCACTACCAGAGACTAAAATAAAGTCTAAATCATTTCCGCAGTAAAAAGATTGGATTAATAGCATAGTGGGTGAACAAAGCTTGATCAACATTCTAGTTTTTACCCTGTTCATTTGCCATCTTCTCCAGCACAGTATTCTTATCCGACACATCTGATCTGATGGCGGCTTCCAACTGAGCAATTTGAACTCGTAGTTTCCGCTCAAGCTGTCTCCACTGCTGTTCTTTGTCAGAACCCATCGCACTGTGTATTACAGATCGGGATAGGAAAGCATAGAATATTCATGTCTATCCCCGTGAATGGGAAAACCAAGGGGGTTAACACACAGGCAATCGTCATATTACACTGGGCCAACCGTCGGGTTACCAGAACTATTGCAGTGTGTTGTGTCTTATTACATGTTCCTTCAATTTGGTAGAACCCATTAATCCGCTGGGTTCGGGCAATTTTCGTCAAGTGCCTTACCCAAGGACACAACCGACTAGCTAACGACCAGTTCAGAACCTGCAACCTTTCAGTTAAAACGCTTTGCACTAAACCGCCAGACTTAACGGGTTGGACAACTAAACTTAACTGTATTAACTGTGAAAGGTTTTGACACAGAAATTACTAGCCACTGCAATAGAAAGAATTGGAAAAATTAAAACATAAAATTGTAAATAAAAATGAGTAAAAACTATGCAACATCACCAAAACTGTTAAAAAAACAATCTTTTTTTAAATTGTAAGGCAAAGTGTTTTTTAATCAACCATACAAACCTGTATGTAAGTTTCTCGTTTGCTTCTTTCAGAATATTGAGTTCATTCGTAAGATCCCGAATTTGTTCTTGTAGATGAGCTATGGTTCGTTGATGACTGCTACCATGTTTTAACTGGTTCTGTAATAAGATGTAATACATGCATTATGAATGGCAGTATTGCTGCTGCTTGAAATAAATGTCGTAATTTGCTGGAAAATTAATAAAAACATAAAAAGGAATTGTACTGCCTGTAAAAATATAATGATGTTTACTGCTTAGAAGACAATAATTCAACCACATTAGTCACTTTGATTTCTATTTTCTATAAAATCAACTTATTGTGAAATAGTGTTACTGTGGTAAAAGTCAGTGGAGAAACAATGTGGGATTGTGGTTTATTGGGTATGAGCCACTCTAGTAAATATTTTTAACTTAATCTCTCATAATCAATCAATTATATGTAATTTTTTTTACATTCTATTAATAAAAGAGTACTATTCTTAATTTCATAATTTCAACGATATTTAACTGATTGTATAACAGCTTTTACAAATTAGGCTTATAGCTTACAATTATTATTGTTAAGGAATATCCCCACAGATAAAATCCAAGATTGCCATGCTATACATACTAGAAAAACAGCAAATTGAACATATTTAAGAGGCTCTTTTAAATGCCAGTACATGTTCACTTAAACTTACTGAAACAGAATTTTAGTGAATTTTGCCTGAAATATAGCACCAGAAAACACAGCAATAAGTTAAACATGTTACCATAACAGCAAATTCGTTGTTTATTTAGATAGTGTGCTTGAAATAGAGGAAATCACGCCGTGTGTGGTTGTTTATTGCCTGGTTATTTACATCATTTATAATAATTTTAAAACCTGCGATCATTAAAACAACAAAAAAAACAATTCTGAAATATCTGTGAAACCTGTAATGAAATGGAGCTGTTCTGTTCCTCTGCAAGTTGAACCTTGAGCCGCTCCATTTCTTGAATAACCTGGTCGTAATTTTGCCGAACTTGCTGGTAGTTCATTTGCAATTCATGGTACCTGTGGTAAAGACAGCATATTATATGGTGTGGATGATATTTGATATCCCTGTGGGTTTTAGTTCAAAAAGAAGGCTGCAACTGGTCTTAGCATGTCATACCATCTTGGTATAAGCATTGTGGCACTTGTGCAACGTATTGCATCATTTTACTTTTAAGAATTAGACATCTCCTAACTCCATCATAATAACTTGTAATACTTTCCACTAAATATGTCACTGAGCAACACTTATGAAATTTTTCACAGAGTTCTATCCTCGACCTAATTTTCATTGGTAAAACAACAAAATACTTCAAGCATCTATGAAGTAGGTTCTTCAGGAACACATTCCTCACAGTGAGCCAATCCACCACTGACACAACTAGTAACTTAACATGCCATGGTATATTCAACTTCACACCAATGACCCCATGATTAAGCGGTAAACCTTGACATCTTCAGTCATGTTAAAAGTGTTTTACATTTATGACTTAAAATGAATGATCGTATGTCGAAAGCAAACCTGTGTTCCATGGATGTTAGTTCGTTTGATTTTTCCTTCATGGCTCGATGTACTTTTATCAGCTCCACATTTTCTTCCAATGTTTTCTTCTGTGATGTATTCATGTGTTCCCGGACTTTAAGCATGTCATTTTCATTGGAAGCCTCTGGTGACATTAAGCAGGGTATTTAGTATATTTATCACTCTAGAAACGAGATTTCCGGAAATTGCGCATTTTGATTGATATGCTTTGTAGTGCTCTAGCACTGTATGGTGTATTGTACACCCAAGAATGTACCACAATTTTGAAAAGGTGTACTACTATAATAGGGTGTACTGGGCTGTACAACATAAAACAGTATAGTGATTTTATTTTGATACCAGGTGTCAATGTATCATTATAAATGTACAGAACTATGATTCTGACCTGATTGTACTAAACATTCTTCTAACTCGGGTTTTATTTTTTTATTAACATTTTTTAAATTTTAGAGAACAAACTTAGTTTGATATCTAGTCCACATTGGTCAAATGACCACATTTTTAACACATCTTTATTTCGTTCCTATGATTGTTATTTTAAGGTTATGTATTTAAAATAGCCAACATATATAATAAACAACAAAATGGAACAAAGATTTTGCCAAAATATGTTTTCCAACGCAAAGATGACATATCGTACTCATCGATATCATCTCCTGTTTGAGATCTTGGTTCTCACGCTCCATGATGACTACTTGCTCCTGGAGCGCAAGGATCTGCATCTCTAATTGATGATTCACGTCACGGGCTTCCTCCAGCAAGCTGTGTCCGTATCTCGGCTGGTGTGGTGAAGTGCTTCTTGTACTGTGTATGGAAATTAGGTCAACTAAAATGTGAGAATACAGAGTCCAAACAATGCTGAATGGAGGAAATATTGTAAACAAGTAATAATATATGGGTAGATAATATATTAAAGTGTCATGTAAATAGGAAAATTAAATTTTAAAAACATTATCAAATTTAAGGATTGTTTCGTTTGTTAAAACAAATGAGAAAAGCTCGACTCCCAGCCTCCTAAATATATTCTAGCTAGGGCTGCGAAAAATTAACGGTTAACCGTTTTTAATGGTTAACCGTCACGTCAAATTTTAACCGTTTAACCGTTTTTTAACTACTCTTTTTTTGAACTCTTTATCTGTTCGTTGGTTGGTAAAACGAAGGCTTTCATGACATGAAATACTTGACTGACAACAGTAAAAAATGTGGGATGGCAACATACAAAATATACCACTCAGGTTTTTTCACTCATTAAGGTATTTTTACCGCCCACATTAAATTGGGCGTAATTGCGTTTTAATAATCTTCAAATATACATATCTCCATTCACACGTTGATTGTTTCATTATTAACGTAATATAAGCAACCATTCACGCGTCGATTGTTTTTTACATCAGTTAACCGTTTTTTAAATTAACCGTTAATTCGCAGCCCTAGTTCTAGCATATTACGACCTTAATCCTATGTGTACCTCGCAGCACTACGAGCTCGTTTTTCAGGAGTTTCACTGGGTTTCCTTGGCATGCCATGATTGGTGCGAGATTGTACATGATTGTACGGGGTGTGTCGTTTTCCTTGCGACTGAATTTGTTGTGCCGCTACCCTTAGCTAGAAATGCAATATATAAATTAACTATGACAAAATGCCTTGGGCTAATAACTATTGTAAAATCACAAGGCTATAAATACAAAGAATTTATAAAAATTCTAAATAAAATAACATACATAGTTTGGGCAGTGAAAAATCAACCATGCGCTGGAAAAAGAAAACAAAAACAAGAAAATAAAGTATGCTATGGCACTTAGGGTGCAGATTGGGGTAAAAGATTAAAACACAACTTATACTTTTTGCTTCAGCATTTCATTTTCCTTGGTCATTTGCCGGATCATATCTTGTTGATTTTCTATCGTTTCTTCCAATTCCACATCTTTCACTGAACGTGGACCCTGGCTTACTATGGAATAAGCAAGTTAAGATACAAAATACAAATTCACAAAATTTGAGACATTTTTTTATCAAGTTTAATATTAATAGTGTGTGTTTATACCTTTTTGAACTTGCTTTTTTCTATCGTTGACCAGTCTTATTAATTTGGTTGCCATCCTAAAATAAAAAAGTTTTAAACATTTTTAGATTATCTAAAACTGTAAACTAGTACATACTTTTTAATTCTTTCCTCTTGTTTTCTAGCATGTGCTTTAAGAATTTCATTTTCCTCTTGGATTCGAAGATGTTGATCCTCTAGCTCCTCCCTAGGTATCTTAGCTACCATTGCTCGTTTTTGGGTTTCTTGTTTTGAACTCATTTTTAAGGTTTCTGATAAAAAAAAACATAATTGAGAACATATATAAGATATGTATGTGGCAAGATAAGACACTGTATGTGTCATATTATTTACCTAAAAAAAACAATAAATAGAATACCAAGAAAGCTAAATATAGAATTTTAATATCACTATTTACAAGTTAGAGTTTTAATAAACCACCTTTTCCAGTTAGATATTTAATTTAGCACTCAACAAAGAAATGGCATACTTTAACAGGTGTATTTTTACCTAAATCTTGAGCCACAGACCAATAAAAGATGATCACTCCAGTTTATGTTTATATTGGTACAATAACCAATGTGACGATGCACATTATTATATTAGTAACACATGTCATATCGTATATCAGGAATCCAGACTGTAGAGAAAAAATACCTTAAAACGAATTCATTTATTCTCAGACGCTATTCCAGTATAATTGTTTAAGAACAAACATCTTTAAAATGGACTAGGCCTATTAAATTTTCTGTCAGTAAAATTATAGCGGTGGCTTTAACTTTACCAATTTGTCAGCTAGATAATAGTTTAACTTCGCAATATAGCATAAAAACACAAGATAGCGTACGTTGGTATCTAATGAAATCAAAACATTTTCGGTGGTACGCTTCGTTGCCTTCGTAGTACATACTTCTCATAGAAATCATCATATTATATAGATATATGTACCCCATGGAGCCTCAATCTGTAATATTGACCTGTCCGCATAGTTTTGTCTGCGATTCTACCGAATCGTGTACATAATGTAATGCAAAAAATAAAAAAAAGTTATCTAGCCGAATAACCTGTTGAATTAGTGAGTCGTCATTCAGCTTAACGGTTGTAGCATCGAAACTCTCTTGTCAAGTTGTGTCCTTGGACAATGCATTTAGTGGTCAGCGTACGGGGCCAGGGAATTATAGTGCTGTAAAGTAATGTCTCAATTATATACAACACATTGCATTTACTTTGGTATTCCGACAGAAGGCGAAAGATAATCCGAAAGGAGTCCATCGTAGATTCAAAACTTAGCCGGATAGAAAACAGGAATATCCTAATCTATCCTATTATCAAACAAATCAGGTTCTGCACGAAATCTTGTTGTAAACCTCTAGTTTTCCATTTTGTGCGAAACCGCATTAGCTACATGCAGCCTATAAATATTTTTGTCTGTTTGATGTTTGGTTTTAGCTTTAAAAACTCGTTATGCGATTGTGTTGTAACAATTTTGCGACACCCGGAAAATCTACAACAGTTTTGCTAAAATGTCACACTGACTAATTTTGTCAACAGAGATGTAATAGTGAACCCCCGTCTAAAAAAATCCGAAAATACGGTCGCAGAACATGATGTTCGTTGATCTATTGTGAGCCTAGTTACATCTGAGCAGTTGTGGTGGCAAGCCAGACAGAACTTGTGGATTAACATCAACCTTAAACTAGAGAGTGTCAACCACGTGTTTAACCATCACTATTTGTAAAACACATGTCGTATGCCATATATTCATGTTACAGGGTCCCTAACCACATTTTGTATTTTATACGCTGTGTATGTAGTTATTGTTTCTGCAAGCATAAACTCATGGGTCCCATAGTTATCAAACCAAACTTCTTCTCCATGTGTAGGTAAAAAGAACAATCGTGATAGGTTTACAAAGATTTCATCACAAATGTTATAAATTAAAGCTTTTTTTAAGTGCTGTATTGATTTAAAGTTAAATTCCTAAAACAGTTCGATTTAGTTTTCATGGCTTCGGGGAATTCCCCATGGGCTTGGTAAATAAGTTTATGTTTTTACATATGTGGGTCATGTTAACTATCAATTCTTAAAGTTTTAATCCGATTTGACGAATCCTTGTTGGAGATGTCAGTGCAATGTGGCATGCCTGTCACAATCATGAGTCAGGAACATCTTCGTTTTTAAGGTAGTTACCCTAAGTAAATGTTTTCTTTCTTTTAAGTTACACAGGGTGGCTAACGATCTAGCATTCCACCAAATCTGATCAAAATTAGAGCAGCCGGTTAAACGCTATGTTCCGAAAAGCTATTTTTTTAGAAAAATAACCGTTTTGGATTTTAACGTCTCCGGGGAGTTCCCCTAGATTTATCACCCACAATTTTGCTCCTGTGTATCTAGACCATGTTGTCTAACAAATGACAAAGCTTTATTACTATTTTATTATTCCTTTTGGTAGATGTCGGGGCGTCATGCCATGCCTGTCACAATCATGATTTGAGAACAAAATCTTATTTTTTAGGGTATTTCCCTTAATATTATTTTTATTTTTTCTAACTGTTAAATTAGTAGGTAATACACTTACATTCCACTAAATCTTATTCAAATTGGAGCAGCCGTTTAAGCGCTATGCCACAAAAATCTAAATTTTTCATAAAAAATACCGTTTTGGTTTTTAACCTCCCAGGGGAATTCCCCTTGATTTATCACCCAAAATGTTGGTTTCTGCATATCTAGACCATCTTGTCTAACACATGGCTAAGTTTCATTACGATTACGTTATTCCTTTTGGTAGATGTCGGGGCGACATGCCATGCCTGACACAATCATGATTTGAGAACAAAATCTAATTTTTTAGGGTATTTTCCTAGGTAAATTTTTTATTTCTTCCAAGTGTTAAATCAGTGTGTAATGCACTTACGTTCCACCAAATCTTATTTAAATTGGAGCAGCTGTTTAAGCGCTATGCCACAAAAAGCTAATTTTTTCATAAAAAATACTGTTTTGGTTTTTAACTTCCCAGGGGAATTCCCCTTGATTTATCACCCAAAATTTTGATTTCTGCATATCTAGACCATGTTGTCCAACAAATAGCTAAGTTTCAAACCTTTGACGAAAAAAAAAAAAAAAAGAAAAAAAAACGGACAAAATCAATATGTGTCCCAATTTTTCAATTGGGACCCATAATTAGTTTATTAAAAATACAAAAAAAACAGCAATTGGCCAACGTGAATGCTTTACTGGACTGTATATAATAGGCGAAAGTGTTGATTTAAGATACTCGCTAATAATAATGAACATCACTATACCACTAAAAATTATTTTATTCATAATCACAGCCGTTAAACGACTGATTTATTGCCTAATCTCTACGTTACTTTATAGTTAGCAAACAAATTACTCTGTTTGAACACACATAAATAGGTTGATCCAGCCCGGAAAGAACAGCAGGTCGGTATAAAAGCGACTAACCGGCATGTCAATATAAGTTGGACAGCAAAATCATATGTTTCCTTATCGTTGTATTCTGTAACGCGGTAAATATAGGCTATGGGTATAATGAAAGGAACGCTTTACATTTATTTGTATTGAATTGTTTGTTGGCTATATAGTATAATTGCATGTTATATAATTTATGTTGTTTAAAGACGAGCTAAAAAGAATATCGATAAGCTTTTTTGTCTTTTACCCAGCGGTCATGACCAACAACAAATTTATTGTTTACATACAAGAGCCTAATCTGTGTTTGATCAAATTAAAACTTCTTACTGACCCTCCTCTTTGCGGACATAATATTTACGTCCAGATTTGAAGGCAGATAGAAGTACGATCAGGTATGGGCGCTATATTTGCACTTCTTTAAATGGTATTAAGCTATCTGTATTTATAATGACGCCTTACGCTTCCGGTGACCACTAGATCAAATATTGCAAGACGCTGCGGTCATGTTATAACATGCCCAAAGACCCTGAACAACAATAAATACTCATTATGTACTTCAACAGTAGGTAATATATAGGTCTTGTTCATGACAACGTTATATATTAACTTCAAGTTTATGAGGAAACTAAATACGGATTGAACCTAGAGCGCATAGCAAGACAATATAGTACTTTGCTCTTTCAGCAAACGTACACCAACAAATTTGTGGAAGATTTTAAGTTAAACATCCAAAAGGCGGCAAATACGAGCACAAATGGGTTGCACATCGAGTGTGGCAACAAAAGTAGAAGATCAGTCCAAAAATGCTTTCAAGATCCCAACCATCCAAAAAGATGATGATGATGACAAAAGCTCTGAAATTTCAAGCATCGCGCCAATTCAGCCCTTTTTCACCGATGAAGATATTAGAAGACTGAGCGTTCTTACCGTACGAAATGGGAATATTAGCTGCCAAGCTGTCACACATAACGGATCTCCAAAAGTGGTGCTAAGGGACGTGGCTTCTGGTTTACCAGTTAACACCCCACAGCCATCGGTTAGAGGCTACGATACTCCAGTGATCAGTCGATTTACCAATGGCGCGCCTCATTTGAATACATCAAAACAAATGAGTCCTGCAGCAATTGTCCGGCCAATGAAGCATTTTAACCTTGTTGCGCCGAACCAATATAACTCGTGGTCCACTCCCACCTCCCCACAAATGAAGAAATTGCAGAAAAGACGTGAATCCGACGGACGGTCGTCTGCCATGGAACTAAGGGGCAGTAAGGGGTGAGTACCTATATGGTTTTAAATCTGTTCGTTTTAAATCGTTTTAAATCACGTATCAATCGTTTTAAATCACGTATTGTATAGTTTTAAATCACGGGACATGTCGTCCCGTGCAACACACGCTAACGCATATCTTATTTATGGTCTGATTATTTTTATTGTATAATAACAATTTTTAAGCACACTCCTAAGAATTGATGCCATCCGCAGTTTAAATGAATCACAGCGACTCCTAAACCAAGCCTTAAAAGATCTCAGTCGCAGCCTTTCTGAGAGTCATGGAGACATTTTTGCTCTTGCCCAAGACGGTGATAATCCAGGTAAGAAGACTTGGGGTGTTCATGTTTATCAACTGAAATGGGTAAACGAAACGGGCGTTATCACGCGGACAAAGTTCAAATTGGCTCGCACGCCCATAGTCTGTTAACGAGGCTATATTCCAGTGTGTTGTATTTGATTCAGGGTTTTAACACGGCCTGTTCATCCACTTCGTTCAGGCGGTGGCACCAGTTGGTATGTTTCAACCATTAGAGTAAAATACGAGAGACTCTACCAACAAGCTACTTGGCAAATTAATAGTTACTCGTATATTAGTCTATAAGGTAGCTAGAAAAATTCATTAAAATTTACCGGTGGTAATGCATTTGTAGCCTCCAGAGCTTCCGTGTCGCCGGCGACGAGCAGAATAAGTACATACTCGCTTTTAAACGACTTGGACGCCAATGTTGTTTTGGATATCGGAAGCGGATTTTGTAAAGCAGGGCTCAGCAACGAAGACATGCCTTCCGTGGTGGTGCCAACTATTGTAGGTCGGCCAAAGTCTCCAGGAGTGCTTCCCGGTGTTCCATTTGAAGCCAAGTTTATTGGAAATGAGGCTAAACTGCGAAAAGATGCTTTGGTGTTTGCGGTAGGTTATAATCTCCAACTGTCGGCAACGAGTATTCACTAGGTGTAGCATGTATAAGTGATTGGGCGTTTATCACGCTGGTAATAACTTGAACTTGCAGTCTCCTGTTCGGCGAGGTGTTGTACAAAACTGGGACGAATGGACTGCCGTTGTGGATCATGTCCTAAACATGAAACTTCAATTAGATCGAAATGAGTTTGGTATCGTTTTGCCTCAATCCATCGACACGAACAAACAATACTTAGAGAAGTCAGCGGAGGTAAGATGAAATGTAATTCAAGTTGTATTTACGTTTCTAATGTTTTGTTTGAAAGATGCTATTCGAAAACCAACATGTTTGTCGAATATTTCAAGCGCGGAGTGCGCCTATGGCCTTACACGCTTTCGGTATGACATCTGGGATTCTTGTCAGTATTGGATATGACGTGTCAAGCTGTGTTCCAGTGTTACAAGGTAATGAAACGATTGTTTTAAAATTACGGAACTTAAATAAATCCCTTTAGAAATCACACAATTTGAATGTATACTCTGGATTCCATTTACAAGCAATGTACTGTTTTATAGGAAGTGTTATTACTGGGGCTATGAGACATTTACCCGTCGGCGGTTCAGACATAGCACAAACACTAAAAATGCTGATGACGCAACAAAAACCAAACCGGTCTTCATACCAGAACTTCTTCCAAGGTAGGAAGGACATTATGTTGTTTCTCAGTTCATATAATCTTGGGCAATTAATATTTAAAAACAATGAAAATTGTAAATTTAAAAATATAGTTCAAATTCGACATGAGCCTATACGAAATCAAGCCTTTATTGCCACGTGAATTCAAAGTATAAGCCTAGCTTTTATTTTACTGATTTTATAAATATAATTGTAATATCCCAATGCTTTATAAGGCTGTTCGCTGTTATCATGATGGTTTTCTTTTAAAATGGGTTATTTTAACAGCTGCCGTTCGTCTTTGTTCTTAAAATTTAATTTTTTATGCTCCTTTTCCCAGATGACGACATAATTAAAGCGGTCATGGAAAGGCTATGTTATGCTATGTACGACGAAGAAAAAGATACACGTTCGAGTCCTCGACCTCGTACATATTCCTTGCCCACCGGTGGAAAAGTTAATCTCGACAGAGAACGATTTTTGGCAACAGAAATTTTGTTCAAGCCCAAACTATTCGGAGGTGTGCTGACTAAAAATGTCCTGGCTAGTACAAAATCGTTTTTCATAAGCCTGCGTTTCTTAACATGGGTGGCTATCAATATATTGTAGTATAAGTTTAAACCCCCAATAACTTAAAATAGAGGCCATCTTTTCATCCAGTAATCCGTCTGTTTTTTACACATAGTAGTTGTAGTAACAACAAAAACGGTTATTTGTGAGAAAAGCTTTTTAAGAATTAAAAGTGCGCCGGTGTTCAGTGAAGTGACAGGTTATACAAAATTATATGGTTCTACGAGAAAATACAATCATGTTATATTTAAACATCTAGGATCAAAAGGACCGGTGAATACAAACCAGAATTATTGGTTTTGCGTTACAATTAGAGTACACAGAGAAAACTGTATATCACCCTACGCACTGACACTGTGTTTTGTCCGAGGTCAATAAATTATTCGAGGCCTAACTTAACTTCGAAGGCAAACTCTTTTGCTTGTTGGTATTGTTTGGCGGTTCTTTGGAAAATTAAAGTCAATAAATACATCTCGATTACAATAGGTGTATTATCGCTTGTGGTCAACGTACTGAAAGTACATGACATTAGATTGTTTGCGGCTCGCTTTTATGCATTGGTCACTTGTATTTGCGGAAAACGCCTTTTAACGAAAGGAATCAAGTTAAAAGAGACGCTTACGTGTTAAAAAGTCTTACCTTTTCATATGTAGAATATGATTGATCACATTTAATATGAGAATACTAAACTTGGTTAGGCGATAACAATCAACGTGAACACAATGAAGTGCGTGTTTATGCCGCTATATTTCTTGTGATATATATATACTATGGGCCTACCTATAGATTGTCAATATTATTTTTACTTCAATCTTTTTCTTCTTCTTTTTCTGCGTTACTCAGGTAAAAGGCATATATATTTGTAAAATCAATTATATCAACAAGAAATAGTTGACCAATCAGAAATCCCCCAAAAAATCGAATGCCTAATACCCTCCTTGAACCCTTTTAGGAAAATACCACAGAAATCAAACAAACTGAATACTTTGATTAGTTTATTTAATTTTCTATAATAACAAAAGAAAAATAAACAAGGGATTTTTCTCTGTAACATGGGGGTACGTGGTGTTTTTTTCTTTTCCTTTTGGGGTAATCGGGGTTATTTTGATTCCACACATGTTTTACTAGTTTTAATGTATATGACATTTCTTAAAACTTTTGGAGTACATAGATGGTTTCAGTTTTGAGATGAACGTCCATATAATATCGACGCCGAAAATGACGAATAAGCTGCTGGTTCATTTTTTTATATTTTGTGTTCGGTCGGAAATTTCCCCTGTTTTTTTATAACATGCCTTTGCACATGCCACTTACGCTTTGTCAAATTACATACCTGAACTGATTACCTTGATTGGTTAACTATTTTATGCCGATAATAGGTCCTGTTACAAGTTTAGGTGAGGACAAAAATAGGTTGTACAAATTGATACTTTGTTGTGCAGCTTATATAAAGTACATATTTCGCTCGATGTCACAGCTTACATGTGTATTGACTCTGACATTATAGTGTTCTGGTGAATTAACACAAGTGAAATATTAAGAAAATCTTTCCACCCTGTCATTTTCAATCTATACCAGTGTAGGCCCAAATCAAACTCTGTAAAAAAATGTTTAACCAACCCACGCGTTTTATTAAACCGCTAATCAAAACCCAAAAAAATGATGATAAAAACATCAAAACGTATATAGTTGTTTATAAATAACAAATACAAATCGACTTAACATTCGATACAGACAGAGCAAACTTGAAGGGACTTCATCAGATATGCTTCGAAAGTATTGAAGCTTGTTGCAAAAACCTAAGCGAAGATGAAACGAAGAACCTGTGTCGTAATATGGTGTTGGTAGGGGGGACTTCCCTTCTTCCAGGAATTCCACAAAGACTAAAGGTAATATATGGATTTTGTGCAGTTAGTGAGATGTATATTGCTTTGTAGTTAGTTAAATCTAGATTTTCAGTATGGAGTTCTTAGTCAACAAGCCGAACATTTTTACCTGAAATTTTGTTTTGAAAAGCGGAAGACTGGACATTAAATCATTAAAGCCTCGTCTCCTTGGCAAATAATTTGTTTAAAACAAACAGTGCGAAACGATTCAATACAATCAAAGCACTTGTATTGTCCTGCTGGACACAAAAAAACTGTTTTTAAAAATATCCTCGTTTTTTTTATTTCTTCAAATTAAACCAATTTTATTATTAAACCACAAAGGCATAAACTTTAAACCTATCCGGCCCAATCATGGGATATGCGAGTTATTTATTTTTTATTTGCATCCCATATAGAGCGACCTGTTGAAGATAGTTCCGTGGTTGGAGGAGGGTGATATCGAGATCCATTCACCCCAGAAACGTCAGTACGCGGAATGGAGAGGTGCCGCAATGATGTCATCGCTAAGTTCCACCAAATGTCGATGGACTACTCGGGCGGAATATGAGGAGCACGGTGTTAATATTGTACATAGGAAGTATCTGTGATTCCTTTTTTGCGGATTACAAATAAAACAACCTATGGGAATTGCGGATCAAAAGCGCGATGTGTCATTGTTCGGTCCGCAGCTCCTTTGAACTAAAGTGAGAACAAAAAAAACTATTTGTTAAAAAAGGTTAAATTATGCCCAATCCCAATAACCATAACGCGTGGAAATACCCTCTGTTATAACGTTGGTTGTTTAGTTAGCAATACGAATATTTAGGAATCAGTCAACCTGTTACGCCTGAGCGCTTCTAATTGACATTCTTACGACGCGACAAATTTGTCGCTAAACCTCAATATATACTTATATTTGTAGTTTTCGATATTTTTTCTTCTACACTTGTATTTTTTTAATAAATAAAACAAAACGTAAAGTGGTGTTATGCTTCACGATAGAAACTTGTTTTTATTATTAGAAATAGTAACGAACGCTTATGCATTAGAGTAATTAACTAATTACATAAAAGTTGGTAATACCGCATAGGAAAGCAACATAGCTCGTAGATGACAGGACAATTTGGCTTGTAACTGACAATGTGCGGGTTACTTCCCGGGCATTCTTATCACAGTGATAACAAAGCGTTCTATGGCGGCTGATTACATGAACCGTGTCGTAGGAGAACAGCGCAGAAATGAGGACGCGTGGCGCAGTTGTCACTGAAGAGCCCTTCGCCCTCTCCACAATACAAACAGAGTGGTAACGCGACACTTGCTTCGAGAAGCACGGTGACGGAGTTTTCCACACACCGGGCACTCGTACTGTACTGCACGAGTACTACTGAGCCACTACACAAGCCATGAAGTAAAAACGAATATAAAGAATAAAATTGGAAAACATGAAGCGCTTTAAACGAATTGGCAATTTACAAAGCGGTATGAAACACAACTCGGCACATTTGCTTGCTTAAAATGCGTAGATAGATTGAAACAAACATTTTCAACAGTGAAGCAGATCACACAATATCAATGCTGTTTACACAACCATGGATATGACGCAATAAATTATATGATTTAATCAACAGAAGGATGTAGAATTGCTGGAACATTAGAAATAGCACTCATTCAAATATCCCTTTACGGGATTCGGCAATGGTAAACTTTCAATGTGGTCTATACGAGTGTATTGACGTATAACGAACCGACATAGATATTGCAGTGTGCGTACCTGATGAAAGATAGGGTTTAGAGAGGACTTGAAGTCTTTCATACAATTGTATTTAAATTCCAATATAAATATTGGTGAAAACGTTATATCTGTTTGTTTTGATTTCTTAAAAAGGGAAAAAAATACTTTTGATTTTCAAATTCATAAAAAATGAGAAATATTTTTTTCACTATACGTTAGTAACATCCCTTAAGTAGGTATTTACCAAGTTTATATTAACCTAAAATATACACATGGTCTGATGTACAGTCAAGATTCAAGAGTATAACACTTAAAGTCGGTGCTATGGGCCTATGGCCCTCTGTATCGCAAAATATTTCAGTAACGAAAATTGTAAAAAAACACACTAAACTTCTCTATCTAATTTTGATTAATTTAATCTTCTATAACCAGTAGCATTCACAGGATTTCTCTATTTGTAATGACTGATAATCTACTAGAGGAAGAATAAAGTCGAATTCCCTGTTAATACCCTAGCACGAGCCTTACCTGCGAGAGTCGTGAGACAGGGAAGATGAGTCGTACAGGATAAGTGGTAGCAAGCGGGTCACGAGTGCGGGAATAACAGAATATTCCGGCATCTTGGGAATCCCGCACAGAGTCGGTAATTAATTCCACCACCGAATCGTACGACTGGAAAATAATTGGGTTTTTAGGGTTAGCTAGCCGGTTGTGTTCTTGGGCAGGGCATTTAACGGACATTGCCTAAACCCAGCAGATGTGTGGGTTCTACCAAATTGAAAGAACGTGTAAAACATACACAACACACTGAAT
>CH000526.1:0-13767 GCA_000149265.1 Ciona savignyi | reverse complement strand
AATTATTACTTAGGCTATATAACGGGCAATGAATAATTTATCAGTCATACAAAACCTATATAATATCATAAACTGTGATATGTTAGAGGATCAAACTTTGATTGGCCTACTTATTAATTTTGAATAATTGGTCTACTGCCGTTACATAAACATCTAGATTTTAATTTAAATATTATTTACCCTACTTTATTTATTTTTATTAAATAATAATTTGTGGACATACTAAATCTGACAACAATGTTGTTCTTACTGCTGTATAAGATAAATCACAGCTATTAAAAAGATACCATGCTATGAAGTATTAATGCAATGTGGTCTTAATATGTTTTGTGGTTAATATGCCTTGAAGGTTCTTTTCCAGATTGATGTAAACTGAGCAGTGGTTGCAAACTGCAACCTTTCCAAATGGCACCCCTTATGTAAACTAATATTTTTGCTGAAAATTTGCTTAAACAACATAATGATAACTTACACTTATAATTCAACAGTATTTATAAATAACCATATAGCTACTGTATGCATGTTTTCACGAAAAAATTGGCCTCTTGATTTAAGACAAAACACCAAGAAACACCTATGATTTGAGATGATTCTTATTTCACACTGGAATATATGTTTTACAAATTAAGCTTTCGTTTAACAACAATTTACCACTCGATCAGGGACGCATAGTAAGTATACTGGATGACAACACCATGCGAATGTGGGAGTTAACCACCAACAAAGATGACCCACTTGGATCCCAATCTCTAACTGAAGTTGGGGCCTCTGAGTTAGCGGGACGTCCAGGGTAAGTTAAAACGGAATCTCAACTATGCACTCACTCCTTTAAAAGTGTTAACTATACATGTATGATGTATTACCCTAATATAAAAATAAAGCAATCATTATTATTGAACAATGCTACACCAGTGGTATTTTCCCATTAATAAACAAAATTTGTAATCATGATGATGTATAACTGCTAAAATAAAATCTGATTTAAATAGAAATTCCATTTATATTTAATATTATCCTTTCTTAAATGTTTTACTGATATTTTTTAGTTTGTTATTTGATGCTGCTGTAAACCAGTTATTTGTGGTGACTTAAGAAATTTCACCAGTTTTTATTTGAACCCATTTTTAAACATTTTCTACACATTTATATACATTTTTAAACTGGTAAGGTCTTAAGCATATTTCTCTATGTGGCGACATCTGGCATCTAGGACACTAAATATTTACCGGTATCTAAAGCAAACTATCAGGTTGACTGCCAGAAGATTTTTTCTCTACTTGTGTGCATACACAAACACAAGCAATTCACAATATATGCCTGCAATAAGTTCACAAAGTCAGTAGTGCAGCTTAATGCCACCAGCAATATTGACATCACGCTTGTCATCAGCTGCATATAAATTTGAATCTCATCTTTCAGGATAAATCAGATCACGGTGGTCTCGATCAAATCAAGCAACGATGTCATGTGGGTGGGAACTGAGGGTGGTGGTATCTACTCCCTAACTTTACCTGACTTTAACCCAAGGGAGGGTGGCACAATACACCAGGATCAAGTTATGCAAAGGTCGTTAATCAGTACATCGTATTGAAAGTGACAGTAGCATGATGTTAACTACTTTTTTTGTAAATAGTGATACCTTTTAAACCTCTTATTAACTTGAAATGTAGGCTAAAATATCATTTTTATTACATTAACAGTATAATTTTTAGAATACCAGGTTTCTATATCACCAAAAAACACCATCCTATAAGAAATGATGGCGTATTTTACAACTGAATCATACAATAATAGTTTTTAAAGCAATTAGAAATATATCAGTGTCTTCAGGACATTCATTTTTTATATGTTTTACAGTATACCTGACAATTACAAAACGGGTAAAGCACTGGGTCCAGTAGAAGCAATAGTAGAACACCCAAACAATCCTTCACTTATTCTTATTGGCTACAGTCGGGGATTAGTTGCCTTGTGGAACGACTCAACACAAAGTGTCGAAAAGTATTATTTATGTGACAAGGTATCAATTTTAAATGTTGTTTATTTGTGAAAATGTAATTTTGAACCGATTTTGACCATTTTAGTATTGCATGTATCAATAATGATGAAATGATGTTTTAAGGAACATAGGCAAAGAGTCATACAATCTAACAATCTTTATTAAAAACTTATTATACTTGTACAAGTGTAAATATGTGGTTTAAACTGTGTGGTATCACTATGGAGATCGGCACGATTGTTTTACCCTAAAAATTCTTTTGTAGATAATGCTTTTTAACTTTTTATCTTAAAAGTTACTTTCAACAATAACCACTTTCTAAATTGATTCCCATTAACCTCCTTTAGGCATTGGAGTCTGTATCTTGGCACTCTAACTGTCAGGAGTTCATCTCAGCTCACAATGACGGCTATTTGTGCACTTGGAGATTGGAATCATCATCGCAGCACACCTCCTACACACCATATGGTAAATCACAATTCTTACCCCTTCGTTAAACTGCACTGTCAAATTGTAGGAAATTTGGTAAAATTTTGTTTTGGTAGTGTGCTCTATAATCCGTTCTGTTACAAGTTTTTCTTTCTAAGAGTTAGTGGTTTTATTTCCATGTATAAAACTGCGGAGTTAAAACCACAGAAATAATTATTATGAATTCAATTTGTCAGAGGTTTCTATAGATTTTTATTACCATTCGATTGCTAAAATTTATACCAGTTGAAATTAACTATGTTAGGGGCAGTTTTATGGTCATGTTGAGTTTCTTTGTTTCCGTATGATAAAAATAGATCTATTTTAATTGTATTATCCGCACTGGTATGAAGATTGAGAACAAATTTGGGGTATTTTTACTGTTTAGTTACGAACTTGAAGCCAAATGCACTGGAGTTTATAACTCTTGTGGTTTTAATCTTGGCATTCAGGTTTATACTTCGGATAATATTTGTTCTGGTTTTCCGGCATCTTATGTGACGTTATATTACGCATACCACGTTGGTATTGATTTTGCAATCAATACTTAAAAAAATAATTTCCATCTTTGGATTTCAACTTGGCTCGTAAAACTGTTCATTATAAAGATGAATAATCATTTGTCTGGAAAAAATAATGATTTAAGGAGTTTAGTAGGATGTTGTGTTAAAAAAATATTTTTTAATAATCTTGATATTTATGTATTAATATAAATGCTGGTTTTAACTTATTACTGGTAATTGCATTATAACTTTTGTTTTAACTCATTACTGGTAATTGCATTGTAACTTTTGTTTTTATTAATTATTATTTTTTTGTTAAAGAAAATTTGTTTCAGGTCCCTTTCCATGCAAAGCCATTACCAAAATACATTGGAAGTCCTCTCGAACGTAAGTAGCTTTAAAATCCATCCAATACCCACAAAACAACCTAACCCCGTGTTCTACCCAGTGAGCCATACGTGGTGTTCAGTGGTGGCATGCCCCGTGCAAATTACGGCGACAGACACTGCGTGACTGTGATGAACGGGTCGAAACATGTCACTTTCGATTTCACTTCCCGAGTCATTGACTTCTTTGTCATTTGCAAAAATGCCATCAATGCAGGTAGGTTGGTGGAGTAGTGGAGTTAAATTGGTTTTGTAACCGGATAATCAGATAAATTATTATTTTCTGTTAATAGATATTCACAAGGAATTGTAAACTTATGTAGTAACCAAAGGGTTATTTAATTCCAACCTCAAAAATTAAAATATAAAACTTCAACGATTAATTTTCGAACTCTTTCATAACAAAGTGGGCCAAAACCCCTAATTGTAAACTTTAATGGAGTTGGAGGTATGTAAACATTATCTTTATTATTCAGGCACTATTGCTAAAAGATTAATTTATAGTTTGGCCTGAAATGAAGTGTCAAACACATAATATCTACCTAATTTAAAAAATTAAACCTTAACACTTTAGGTAAAAGTTAAAATATTTAATTTAGGCTACTTTCACTTAACATTTTGTTATGAATATTTACTGTAACAAACCAAACTCAAGCGTTTTTAGGCTCATTTTTATTTTGGAATAGACCTATCAAACCAAAATTTTATTTCTCAAACTTTTACCCATGAAGTTGCATGTTAGGCTTGTCAAATCGGGTTCAAATTAATACAAAATTGTGTTTAACATCTTTATATTGCAGGAAAATAATTAAGTTTTAAACTGTTTGAATGCAATTCCGGTCAACTTGCATGCACAACCCTCCAAAAAATCGCTAATGAAATAAGCAAAATTATTTTTGAAAAATTAGTGTGATGCATTCCCCAATCCTCACAGAATGGGAGGAACCAGAGTTCCTCATTGTGCTTGCGGAGGAGGAGTTGATCGCGATTGACCTCACCCAGGAAGGATGGCCCACACTCACCCCTCCTTACCTGGCTTCTCCTCACGCCTCCGCCATCACCTGCTCCTTCCACGTCGAAGATGTGGACGAGAAAGTCTGGCAGAAGATCAGCGGACTTGCCAAGGAAGGAAAGACGAATAAGTCAACTTCAGTGAGTGGAAAGTTTTGAATTGAACTGTGTACGTTTATTTCTCTGAGTAAGGATGTGTACGTTATTTCACTGAGTAAGATGTTTGACAAGTCGATTTAACAAACTAACTACTTTCATTCACTCTTTACACCCAGTGTCCAATGTATAAAGTCTTCATGATTGTAACTAAAAAATTTCTGGTTTTTCTATATTCTTTGGTAGTTTTTAAATAAGAATATGCTTTGCAGATTATTGATATTGGAAAAAAATTTAGTTAAGATCATGATGATTTTATACATTGGCACACTGGGTGTAGGGATTGAATAAAGTAGTCTCATAAAAAAATTAAAATTGTCCTCTATGCTGAACAATGCAGAGAAACTTTAAACCACTTCAAAGCCAAATTATTGTGATCATTAATATTACCTATTAGTAGGTTTGTGCTGCTGCTCAGCTGCCATTGTTTTATGGCAGTTTAAAGAGGCACTACATTAGTGTTGACGTGGTATAGTGGTTTACTCTCTGCTTTAAATTTGAATATGGCAGAGTGGTGCTCAAGTGTGCTAGTGGTCCAAATGTCAAGCACTTTCTAATATTGTTGAAAATATCCTGAGTTTGTGGTTATACAAAACCCAAATGTTTATTTATATGTGAAAAAAGAAAGTTATTTCACACGTTAAACTTTCTTGTATTTAAATGTACTAAACCAGTTCAGTTTGATTAGTTCAAATTGGACATTAACAAAGCTCTTTTCTGCTCCGTTGATATTAACTTTAACCATTGTGGTTTTTAATGTTTGTTCACTGTTGCAATCCAGGCGTGGCCTATTACTGGAGGACAAAATCTTTCACCAAAATCTGTTGTAACTCGCAACGTGTTGTTAACGGGCCACGAAGACGGAACCGTGAAGGTTAGTTAATTATTAATCGATGTTTGTCACAGGTTACTAACCGTTCACAATCCCTCGTATATTCTAACACCCTTTGTCTCCTTTTGTTAAGTGATGTGTAATAAACTCGATTTCATAAAAAATAAATTTAATTACTTTTCAACAATAACGCATTTCATGTTTTTTTATTCATGACTTTACTATTATTTTTTTTACTTTTTTTTAAATTCACTTTACGATTATTTTTATTAGTTAAATTCCTATTAGACCCAATGTTTAATATACTTGTTTAAATAAATGTGGGATTTGTGTTGCTTGAACAGGTAATTGTTCATGTTTACATGTTATTTTGTGCCATGTGTATTTAGAGCCGCGATTTCTCTGAGTGTCACCAAGCAAATAGACTGCATGACGTTGTAATCAAATGAGATTTCTTTTAAATTTACAAACACTTGTCAAATTTACAAATAGTAAGACTAATACTTGGCATTATAAGAAGCATGTAATTACTAAATCTTTGGTTTGTGGTGTGGAATATATTTTAACTGGTGTGTTCCCACAAAATGAAATATTGTGATGTGAAATATATTTTAATCTAGGTTGTCGAATTTAGTTAATTACCAATAATCAAACATGAAGCAGGCAGATTAAGATGTGTTTCTTACCAATTTGCGTTATTGGTACAATGTCATTTGTTACTCCATGTTTGCTTCCGGATTGTTAAAAAAATGCAATGATTAACAGTAAGCGGAAAGTTAGTGGTAACAGTGCATGGAACAATAATGAAGAACTATTACACACGAAATTAAAAATGTGAAAATTAAAAAAAAAACCTCCCTAAAAATTATAAATTAAATTGCTTGGCATGATTTTTTCCATATTGGCTACTTACGCCATGCATATGTAGCAGTGTCTAATGCATTAAACCCATCCTACGCACAGCTATGGAATATCTCGAGCGTATCAATGTCCCCGCTGTTAAAGATCCAAACTTCCACCGTGTTTGTCACCGATTCTGATGGAGCAAATGATGGAGATGCGTTTGAAGATCAGTTTCCTCCTTTCAGAAAGGTGCGGATTATATATTTGCATTTGGTGGTTTTAATGGATTTGATTGTGGCATTTTAATAACAATTTATTTAAATAGGGTATAGTAATTACCTAAATATGTTTTTTTAAAATCTTGTTCTTACATAATGCTGGACTTCATTTTTTAATTAATTTTCTAAAACAATTATGGAACATTTTTATGGATGCATATTATACATTATATATACTACTATCTTATACATTGTATAAGTATCATAAAACATATAATCTCCCTTCAAAAATGGATTAGTAAATTACTCCACATTTCAAGGTTGGGGAGTTCGACCCATACAGTGATGACCCAAGGCTGGCGATACGCAAGGTGGCGATGTGTTCCACTACCGGCACGTTAGTCGCGGGAGGCACAGCTGGACAGGTCAGGAAGTGTATATTAAGTAAAACAAGATTTACAATTTAATTAGGTATCTATGTAAACCTATAACAAAACTTGAATAGATAAGTGACATTTACTACTGTTTCAGTGGGAGTAGAGTAAAAATTGAACTATTTTACTATTTTATTCATTTTCGTGTTATATAATTTTATAGCTCTATGGATACGTTTCTATTTCAATTTCCAGATACAGCCTTTTGTAAATTAAAATAAGGATATCCTACCAAATACAATACTAAATACGCAAAGGGCTTTTCTCCTAACCCCACATCCTGTATATAGCAATGTTTACTGAGATTGTGTCATGGTACATTGATAACTGATTGTGCTCAAACATCAAGATGTATAATTAAACCGACATTCTGTTATTAGCCTTTAATAATTAAACCGACATTCTGTATTTTTTATATTTAATACCAAAGCAATATTTCTTGCAATATTCTGTACCCACCTTTTTCATTATTATCATAAAATCTATAAGAAAAGCTGATTATCTGAGAAAAGCTCAAATTTCATATTCCTTATCCACCACTGCAGGTTGTGGTTTTCGTCCTGTCATCAGAAAGCATTGAGAGCTTTATAACAAGCAGCGCAATTGATGTGTTGGAGGGAAGACAAGATTTCACTTGGAAGGGACATGATAAACTGGACACCAAGGATGACCACATATTAATGAAACCAGGTGGGAATTTTTGTGTAAAATCAACAATCTGGACAGTTAGGAATAGTTTTTATGACGAAATCCAGACCCCATGCCACCTATTGAAATAACACATATCATAATATTAAGCTCGAATATACTTGTTAGAGTTTGGAAATCTAATCATTTCTTTTTAACTATTTTAGCAATCGTAGAATAAACGTGGTAATATACGATTGTTAGGCTCTGGTGCCACTTGGTTGAAAAGTGCAGATGCTTGGGTAACAATAATAATCAAAATAACAAGGAATGGGTCGTTAGTTGTTTTTTTTAAATATTGAGTTCGGTTAATTATTCATGGCAGAAATAAAAACAAATTTCTAAACCTTAGAGTGAGTTTACACTTACACGTCAGGCAATCAAATTTCTATGTTTAAATAATTCCAAGATGTTTTTTACCAATTTTAGCTTTATGAAATAATTAATAAAAGCACCTTTCTAATGTTAAATATATGCCCTTCTTAAATGAATTCATATTAACAAAATGTCATTAATTACACCATATTGAATAAAGCTATATGTGGCATGCCTTTTGCGAAACATCTATTTCATTTTGTGAAACTTCGATTAAGATACAAGTAAGGTTTACTGTCTGGCAAAGGTCATGGGACAGATTGTCTTATTTTGTGCCTTAATGTATTAATAATTCACATATCATAATGCATAATGTATTGCTATGATGTACAGTTTATATGTCTATTCTGTCAATTGAGCTTTTCTGAATAATATGTATTTACTCTTTAAGTTAGATTGAAGTTTTTCTGATTTTATTGAGCTTTTAATTGTAAGGTTTAGTGTTGTTTAGGCACAGAAACAAACTTTGAACAAAATAAATATAAAAGATGAGAGAGTATTGCTGCTTAAAATTGTCATTCCCAGTAAAATCACCGAAATCGACCACATATTTATCAACATTAAACCACAGTTTGGTATTTTTTATTGTTAATATAGATTTTTTCAACATTAAACCACAGTTTGGTATTTCCATGTTAATTTGGATTTGCATAAAAGAAATACTTCTGTTTAACCAATGATGTTGTTAACAGGTTACCAGGTAAACAACATAATACAATGTCAACCACCTGCCAGTGTCACCTCAATCAACATTCATGCAAACTGGGGGCTACTTGGCATCGGGACTGGGCACGGCTTCGCTCTATTTGATTACCTTCAGGTAACTTGGTTTGTTTTTATCATGTGCTACTACATTAGTCTGTGGTCTTGGCACCCATCTGTTAAGCTGTTAATATTTGTTTAATCTAGCAAAGTTGCTGTCGTTTATCAGTTTCGAAATATTATAACATTCCAGCATACTTTTTTGGCTGAAAGTTTCGAAATCAAAAGCTTATTAAAAATGAGAAAAAATTATTTAGTATGTACTATCAGTGCCCAGTGTGTTCAAAATAAATTAATATTTTATGTGGATGACACTTAGTTGTCAATGGAACTTTGCTGGAAAAAAGTAACAATAATCTTAAATTGTAAAAAAAAACTTAGCCATTATACGAAACTCCAAATTTGTTTTTACAAACTCTCTGTGGCATCAAAAACTCAGACTGAAGATGTGGGACGTTTAAAGCAAATTCATTGTCTTTTCACATCCGTATTTTGATGAGAGACTAAATGTATTTTGTTGAAATTCCTCCCAGAACAAAACAGTGTTGTGTCGATGTACGCTGGAGGCGGGAGATCACTCTGCGATGGAGGGCAACTTCTCCAGGGTGAAGTCCTTCAAGATGTCGCTCCGACAATCGATGCGGAGACTCCGAGGAAGCTTCGGAGGTGGAGGTTCGAAAAGAAGACGAGGATCTAGAAGAAGATACAAGAGAGATAACATGTCACAGGTTTGTTAATTTTTAGCTCGTGCTGATTATTTAAAAATCAGAACACGTCTCCATTCTGGTCTCCGAATGGAGGCGTGGGTTCGAATCCCACTTCTGCCACCATGTAGTGTTCAACACACGTTAGGTAATACGTCCTTTATTATAAGTGTGTCGAGATGGAAAGAGACCGACGAGAGAGATGCCTCTGGCTTATATAGCCGACATAACATAGAGATCTTAAATAATACTACAGTCATCATTTTTCAAAGGTGTTTGTTTTAGAATCTGCATTGTATTACCTTAGTATGTTAAGAGTGTTTTTATGTACATTACACGTCTAATATGTTTTGTTTATCCAGTTATGTATACAGTTACTGAGGCAAATGTAAGGTTGGATGAGTTGTAGGACATGTCCCTTATTTTGTCTGCAATCACTAATTAAATTTTGTCAAAGCATTGTGTTAGTATCGATGCATGTTAAAAATAAAATGATTCAATTTGAAATCTTTATCAGTGTTATCCGTTTTTTTCAATTTATATTGGCAGTATTGACTTTTGTAAATAGTGTTTGTTTTAAAATGTGGTGCTTTATATACATCAGTATTATTATGTAGTAAAATGAAGGTTGGTTCTGGATTCTAGAAATAGTCGAATAAGCTAACTATGGCAGAATAGGATTCGTTAAACTTTTATTTGTTAAATTAACCCTCCATTACTACAGTTTGTCAAAATATTTTTCTCCAAAGTTATTTGAAATTATTAAACTTACCACTTGCAAAATAATTCACTGATTCACTACCTAAAACTTACATGACATTTGTAAGAATTTATAAAGAAATGTTAATTGGTTGCAAATGATTATGATGTGGCATAACAGTTATCTAAAAGGATTTGTTAATTCTTGTACATTTGCCGAGTTTTTACGCTGTGTTTTAGCTGCTACAGTTAACTATTGATGCAATAAACCTCTTACCATTATCATGGTCTGCACGCATACAGACCATAATTAACTAAAGAATGTGGCTTATTTGTATGCACTGGTAATTACAATAGCTGCTTTTGAGTTTAAATTTACTAAACGCAAGGCTTGTATAATTGGTTATCTCCGTTGGGTGTATTCAGAGTAGTGTGTGTGCCAGTGTAGCATCCATGAACACTTTATATAGCCTCTACTCAATTATTTTGAATGGTAATTTATATCATTTGTCAACAAAACCCCATTTTCGAATTCTTCTCATATTGGTTCACATATTCTAACCTGATTTCAAGGTAGTCAAAAGTCACAAATTCAGAAAATCAAGTCATACTCAGTTTTCCAGGAAAAAACTGCTGCAGCAGATCAGTTATTAAGACCCACCACTATTTTATTAATAAATGTTCACTTCCCATTGAAAAACATATTACCCGCACCACAGAAACTGCAGGAGGCCAACAAAGCGCTGGTTGACGAGGAAGAAACAGCATCAGCTAGTGGTTGGTCACCAGCGGCAACGGGGCAGAGAAGAGTGGAGGCAAGATCCTCGGAAGATGGGATGACCGGGATGGTCCGATGCACTTACTTTGCATCTACATTCGTCCGAGACAGTAAGTCAGGCCATTAATCTTTTGCATAATTTTTGTAATACTTTTTTATAATACTTAGAAAGATAAAAAAAAGGTTCTGACTTGGCGTAATAACCTTTTAATTTTTTTGCATTTTTTTAGTGGTCTATTTAAAAAAAAGTGGTCAAATTAAAAAATGTGGTCAAATTAAATAAAAAGTTATAGAATCATAAGAAAAGTACCATTTCAAGACCATTAAAACGGCCTAAAGAGAGATATTTGTTTAATTTATGTTTGAAACCACTTTTCGTGCAATGAATACAAGTCACCAGTGTCAATTCCAAAGTCCAAGTTTCAACCGAACACAATAACAGGTATCAGCGCGACTCCTACTTTCTGGGCCGGTACAAACTCAGGTGGTGTCTACGTGTTTGCCCTGCACGTTCCCGACTATAACCACAGACAGGACCACGAAGTCACATCTGTCGTAGGTAAATGAATTTCGCTTAAATTATTTTATCAATGAGAATGCTGTTATGAAGGCTCCAATGATCCTTTTTACACATAGAAATCATCATCATCATATCTCTATTACTATAAGATATTGGTGTTAAATTGGTAAAGTGTTCTTTTTAAACTGTTTTTTTTGTGTAAATATGATTTTGCACTGTTCCGTACTTGAGTTAGGGGTAATTTTCAGGTTAAAAAAGGGATGAGGGACAAAAGAAAACTATATGGGGGGGTATTACAAGAAACTTTCAGGTCATATAGTAACCAAGCATTCCTTGTATTTCAGGCAAACATATACAATTGATGCATCGTGCACCAGTGGTGGACATCACTGTGCTAGATAACCTGGGTGTCCCAGTGTCAACCAATGCTGCCAAACATGATGGGAAAGCCAATAATGGGAATGCTGGACATGCTACATCGCAACATCACTCTTTAGTTATCAGGTGTGTGTCGCTGTATTTTTACTCCACAAGTAGTTGTAGGCAAAAAAACTATCTGACTGTACAGAAATTTAAAAAAAATTGACAGGTGCTTGTGGCTGTATTTTTACTACAAAAGTAATTGTAAGCAAAAAAACTAACTGACTAAACATAAATTTTTAAAAATTGACAGGTGCTTGTGGCTGTATTTTTACTACAAAAGTAATTGTAAGCAAAAAAACTAACTGACTAAACATAAATTTTTAAAAATTGACAGGTGCTTGTGGCTGTATTTGTACCTCACAAGTAATTGTAAGCAAAAAAACTAACTGACTGTACAGAAATTTAAAAAAATGACAATGTTAAAACTTTTAGGTGCTGTAGGTTGTTCATGATATTAATTTTAAAACCCAAATTTAATGTCCGATAAAACATCATCTACAGTTCTGAGGAGCAGGTGAAAGTCTTCGCTTTGCCTAAGATCTCTGCGAAGAGGAAGTTCAAATTAACTGCAGTGGATGGCTCGCTTATAAGGAAAGTCGCTTTTGCCAAGTTCCCAGCAGCCAAGAACAACGATTACATGGAGCATGCTCTTGTATCTCTCACTAATATTGGTAGGTTTTGCAAATGCAGTATTAATATCACTTCAAACACATGTTTTGTTTAAATTTTTAGATACTTTTATGTTTTAACATCGCAAATGTCACACATTTGAAATTTCAAATGTAATGCAGGGGTTTAAAACACTTCCTGGTAATATTGAGTATTAAATTATATTTATATACAAAACAAGTTATTTGTATTGTTAGTTCTGTATATGGTTTGATCGGCTGTTAATGAGCCATTTTAAATATATGATTCCAAACACTAGGTTCATTATTTGTAATTGCATTTTAATATTTAATTGTGCGTTTTTCAAGCTTTATTCAAAGTCAACCATCAGAATATATTAAGATCCTGCATGATGAAAAGATATCCCTATAGATATTAAGAAGCTCAGTTGTACAATACTACATACATCCCGTTGTGGCGCCGTATTGAGCAAAGCGTTACTAATGCCTTTTTCCTATTTCCGTCTTTGCGTGTGTTGTTGATCGCAGAGTCGTCATTACAAAGTCGCATGCACAAACTAAACAGTGCAGTAGGCTACATTACAAAGTCGCATGCACAAACTAAAAAATGCAGTAGGCTACACCATTGTTTTTTAAACTGTTGGAAATCTGCTGCATGAAGCAGACACAAAGTCCTTGTGTAACACAACATTTGTATAACCCAGGTGAGATGCTTGTCCTTGGTCAACTACCATTGCTTCGTCCACAAGAAACCTATTCCTGTATATCACGTGAGGATCCCCATGGTATTTCCTCGTGCCTCCTGACCGCAAGTGGCCAAGGTAAGTGGATGTGTTTGATTGACGGGGCTGTCAATATGACTGTTTTAATACCAGTCTGTATCTGTATCCCAGTTTTGTTGTGTTAAATGCTTACAAATGCAGGATTGAGACTAGAACGCAACACATTTTACCGAGATATAAATCAGAGCAACAACAGTTTAACACTCTTTGTTCATAACTGCCACAACTTCTTGATCTCCTCTTATCTCAGAATTTCTTAAATAACGGTGTCACTACTCCAGGTATGTACCTCATCTCACCTTCCGAGTATGAACGCTTTACCTTGTCCACCGTGAGCAGTATAGAGCCAGTGTGTCGGGTGGTTAGGAATATTGCCAACCACACGGTGGAGCAAGAGCTGAACGAAACAAAAGTCGAAGTGGTGGTGGAAGAAGTAAAACAGGTTCGCGTTTTCGATAATTTTTACAATACTTAAAAAAATAAGAGAAAAGGTTCTGAATTGGTGTAATAACCTTTTAATTTTATTGCATATTTTTATTAGACATTCTTAGTGGTCGA